>JAAAWM010011000.1:0-58426 GCA_036873465.1 Thinopyrum obtusiflorum | reverse complement strand
TACATGATGAATCTCATCCAACTCCTCACCGACCAACGAGCCTACGAAGGAATCACTCACTCCCGGTGGGGAGCATCATGGAATTGGCGATGGAGAAGGGTTGGTGATGATGAAGAACAGACATTCCCCTCTCCGAAGCCCCAAACGGACTCCAGATCTGGCCTCCCGATGAAGAACAAGAGGTGACGGCGGCTCCGTCTCGTGGATCGTGATAATTCTTTCTCTCTCATTTTTCTGGAAAAATAGGATTTTATAGCGTCGGTTTCAGGGTCTGCAGGGCCACCAAGTGGGGACAACCCACCTGGGCGCGCCAGGAGAGGGGAGCGCACCCTGGTGGGTTGTGCCCACCCAAGTGCCCCTCTCCGGTAGGTCTTGGCTCCAGAAATTCTTGTTTATTGTATAAAAATTCCTCGCAAAGTTTCATTCCATTCCGAGAACTTTTATTTCTGCACAAAAACAACACCATGGTAGTTCTGCTGAAAACAGCGTCAGTCCGGGGTTAGTTTCAGTCAAATCATGAAAATTAGAGTCCAAAACAAGAGGAAAAGCATTAGGAAAAGTAGATACGTTGGAGACGCATCAGAGTATAAGTCATCAACCGTTATTTCTCAGTAATTGTTTCCCTTATACCTATTGTTGCATACAGGGATACGAAAACTTCCGCTCGGTTCTATTTCGACTTTGATTTTAGTTGAACTGCACAAAAGGAGTCAATGTGTTTAAGACAAATTGTTGCATTATTGGGCCCAGTTGGTCTTTCCATTTTGCAGAAAGAAGCAGTCACTGTTTGCGCTACATTACACAAGGGATGATCGAGAAGCTTTATAGAGTATTAGTAGACGTTGGTGACATGACTAGTCTGCAGAGAGCATGGGCAACTCAACAACACGTGGAGTGCAAAATTCACTCCATGACGAAAGGTATGACCAAGTCAGTTGCCGACGCAGCTGTAACAAACAAGGTCAGTATCGGCCTTCATCCACATGATTGTGCTAAAAAATTATAGATACGTTGGAGACGTATCATGGACCGAACCGGTGGGGCCCATGGTTGTACAGAGTCGGTTTACAAAGAAAGGAAACTACACATCTGGACGTTAAGCTTGCCATCCACACAAAGGAGAGTCCTATCTGGACACGAGGGAGGGCCTTATACCTTATGTCTTCATGGCCCATCAGTCCGGCTCACAACACATGGGCCGGACTCTCGAGGACCCCTTAGTCCAGGATTCCCTCAATGGTGATAACATAAACGGTTCAGATCTGAAATCATGGCACCCGGGCCCAAAGTGACAACCATTAAGCATGGCAAAGTCATAGCAACATCAATCTTAGAACATAGTGGATACTGGGGGGGGGGGGGGGGGGGGGGGGGGGGGGGGGGGGGGGGGGGGGGGGGGGGGGGGGGGGGGGGGGGGGGGGGGGGGGGGGGGGGGGGGGGGGGGGGGGGGGGGGGGGGGGGGGGGGGGGGGGGGGGGGGGGGGGGGGGGGGGGGGGGGGGGGGGGGGGGGGGGGGGGGGGGGGGGGGGGGGGGGGGGGGGGGGGGGGGGGGGGGGGGGGGGGGGGGGGGGGGGGGGGGGGGGGGGGGGGGGGGGGGGGGGGGGGGGGGGGGGGGGGGGGGGGGGGGGGGGGGGGGGGGGGGGGGGGGGGGGGGGGGGGGGGGGGGGGGGGGGGGGGGGGGGGGGGGGGGGGGGGGGGGGGGGGGGGGGGGGGGGGGGGGGGGGGGGGGGGGGGGGGGGGGGGGGGGGGGGGGGGGGGGGGGGGGGGGGGGGGGGGGGGGGGGGGGGGGGGGGGGGGGGGGGGGGGGGGGGGGGGGGGGGGGGGGGGGGGGGGGGGGGGGGGGGGGGGGGGGGGGGGGGGGGGGGGGGGGGGGGGGGGGGGGGGGGGGGGGGGGGGGGGGGGGGGGGGGGGGGGGGGGGGGGGGGGGGGGGGGGGGGGGGGGGGGGGGGGGGGGGGGGGGGGGGGGGGGGGGGGGGGGGGGGGGGGGTGTTGAATTCTTAGAGTTCTAAGTAGTTTGAATGCTTGCTATGGCCTCTATGCATCCCTATGAGTAGTTGCTATCAATTGTATGAAGTTTTGTTGATAAATTTTGGTCACCTAAATTTTTTCAGAAAATTGTACGCGAACATGATGAACCTATTTGGAAGGAGTTCTTCGAGGAGGAGATCCTCGGGGGCATCTTCTAGTGACAACTCCGCTCACATGTCTTATGTTGAACCGAGTGAAAGTTCCATTCGAGATGCAGCCACCAAAACATGCTTATGGCCTTGCGATGACTATATGATGCGTGTGGGCATTAAGGAGGAATTTGAGCAATATGTTCACAATGCCGGTCTCGGTCCCTACATTTCAGGTAAGTGCGAACAACACCACACTCTCACTGAATCATTTGTCAAAGGATTTAAATTCCATCCCCGTGAGTCTAGGGTGTCATTTAAACTTTATGAAAATCCATTTACCATTTCATTAGAGAATTTTGCTCACCACTTCAAACTCCCATTCCGGGGTTCGCTTGATGAACCGCCAAGGGCTGAGTACCAATCATTCTTGACTAGTGGGGGGGGGGGGGGGGGGGGGGGGGGGGGGGGGGGGGGGGGGGGGGGGGGGGGGGGGGGGGGGGGGGGGGGGGGGGGGGGGGGGGGGGGGGGGGGGGGGGGGGGGGGGGGGGGGGGGGGGGGGGGGGGGGGGGGGGGGGGGGGGGGGGGGGGGGGGGGGGGGGGGGGGGGGGGGGGGGGGGGGGGGGGGGGGGGGGGGGGGGGGGGGGGGGGGGGGGGGGGGGGGGGGGGGGGGGGGGGGGGGGGGGGGGGGGGGGGGGGGGGGGGGGGGGGGGGGGGGGGGGGGGGGGGGGGGGGGGGGGGGGGGGGGGGGGGGGGGGGGGGGGGGGGGGGGGGGGGGGGGGGGGGGGGGGGGGGGGGGGGGGGGGGGGGGGGGGGGGGGGGGGACTTACAATCTGTTGTTTAACCAAACATCTGTTGTGCACACATATTTACCTGCGCATGCTCTTTTTGACTATCACAGCAAAGGAAGATATTTTGTTCTTGAGAGCGAGGCCTAAGCTCACAACGCTGCAGTGGAGGTAGCACGGCAGGCCGAGGCAACCGCACCAAGAGCCTCCGTGAGCTACCACTCCGACTACTATCCAAGCTACTGATCGATTACCAAGTTAGGCCAAAAGCCTAAGCTTGGGGGAGTACGTGTTTTCCACCGACATTACATTCATGTTCACACATTTCATTCCAGTTGTCGGTTTCCACACTTTTTCATTGTATCATCTATGTTAAATTTATTTTCTTGCTTTCTTCTTGTGTGTTTGAAAAACTTTAGAAACACCAAAAAATTAGTTGTAGCTAGTTTACTTTCTATGCATGTTTAAGCCGTAGCACTAAAAAGAAAACCCAAAAAGATTTCCTTGTTCTTCTTTTGCTTGTTGGGAGCTTTCCCGTGTAAATATTTTTTCTCGTTTTTGCTTTTCCCTTTTATTTGATTGTTCAAGAAAGTCAAAAAACTCTAAAAATATTTCAGTGTGTTTCTCTGAATTTCTTTTCTTTTTATTCGAGTCGTACCAAGGAGAAGACCACAATGAAAATGTTGAGTGGCTCTCATATGAATAATTGTTGATCTAATAAAGAGCCCATTTTACCTTGTCTTCTCTTGTTGAAGAAAATGTTTGCAGATTCCAGCTTAGTCCACGGCACTCTTGCACAATTATTATTTTCACATCGTTCGGTCGTGCAAGTGAAAGGCAATAATGACGATAGGGGGGGGGGGGGGGGGGGGGGGGGGGGGGGGGGGGGGGGGGGGGGGGGGGGGGGGGGGGGGGGGGGGGGGGGGGGGGGGGGGGGGGGGGGGGGGGGGGGGGGGGGGGGGGGGGGGGGGGGGGGGGGGGGGGGGGGGGGGGGGGGGGGGGGGGGGGGGGGGGGGGGGGGGGGGGGGGGGGGGGGGGGGGGGGGGGGGGGGGGGGGGGGGGGGGGGGGGGGGGGGGGGGGGGGGGGGGGGGGGGGGGGGGGGGGGGAGAATTCAAGTGGCTTGACTTGGCACATGTTCACGCATGTAATTGATTCAAAACGTATGCAGCCTTCGTGATATTTATATTCAGGGTGTTAATATCCTACTCATGCTCATGTTCAATGTTAAATATTCACAATGCATGATTATGACCGTTGTCGCTCTCTAGTTGGTCGCTCCTCAATCTATTTGCTAGCTTTCACCTATACTAAGCGGGAATGCTGCTTCTACATCCAAATTGATGATACCTAAAGTTATGCCAAAAGTGTCAACCATATCTACCTATACACGGTATTACCCTGTCGTTCCAAGTAAATTTGCATGTGCCAACTCTAATCATTCAAATAAACATCTGTTTTGTGTGCCCGTACCACTCATGAAGCAACTGGGCGGTCAATATCTTCCATGCTATGTGGGTTATTCTCACGATGAGAGTTTATTCACTCGTCTTGCACGAGAAAGGCTGGTATTTGGGATGCCTAATCCCGTTAAACAAAAACAAAAAAAATATAATAAAACAAACCCCCCTGGAAAGTTGATTGTTCGGAGGGCACCCGAGGATTCGGCTAGCCATGGATTGTGTCTGTATGGTTGTGGGGGAGTAAATTTTTACCTTTCTACATGGGAACCGCCAATAATGTGTTTAGCATGGAATATGTTGAAATCCTTTGTCGTGACATTGACAAGAAAAGCACACCTCTCAAAATGTATTTATCTCTGTTTTAGCTCTAAGCTTTGGCACCTCTGAAATCCCTGCTTCCCTCTGCGAAGGGCCTTTCTATTTACTTTCATGTTATTTACTTTTACTGTTGAGTCATCACCTTCTCATTCAAGCACCAATTTTGGGAGCACAACTGTCATTCTTAGTTTAACATGCATTGAGTCAAGTTAATGTTGGATGTGAGCATGACTGGATCTCTTCTACCATGAATTACAATGTTTAGTCGCTGCTTGAACTTTAGAGGTGCTCTGCATTAATGTTTTGCGGTCTCAGAAAGGGCTAGCGAGATACCATGCTATCATATTATATCATGATTATTTTAACAAATCGTTGGCATCTGAGATATATTATTATTGCTCGCTAGTTGATTATTCCATTGATATGAGTAAATGTGAGTTTTAAGTGTTATCATTCACATGGTTAGTTCATGGTCTTTGCTGAAAACTTGGTTACTAGTTAAGTTTATATACGGCAACAGAAACGAAAGAGTTTGTAAAAGTTTTTCTTTGTCACTTTCAGTTTATCAACTGAATTGCTTGAGGACGAGCAACGAGTTATGCTTGGGGGAGTTGATACGTCTCCAATGTATCTACTTTTCCAAACACTTTTGCTCTTGTTTTGGACTCTAATTTGCATAATTTGAATGAAACTAACCCGGACTAACGCTGTTTTTAGTCGAACTACCATGGTGTTGCTTTTGTGTAGAAATAAAAGTTCTCAGAATTGGACAAAACTTGGCAGAGATTTTTTATTGAATAAATAAAAAATACTAGAACGAAGATCTACCGGAGGGGGGCCATCTTTTGTCCAGAAGACAACAGGGTGCGCCTACACCCCCCAGGGCGTGCCCTGATGTCTTGTGGGGCCCATAGCTGGCTGTCTGACCTAATTCCAAGCCTATATATTTCGTCTTCCCGAGAAAAAAAATAAGAGAAGAAGTTTCATTGCGTTTTACGATATAGAGCCACTGCAACCTCCTGTTCTTCATCGGGAGGGCTGACCTGGAGTCCGTTTGGGGATCCGGAGAGGGGGATTCGTCGCCGTCATCATCATCAACCCTTCTTCATCAACAATTCCCTGATGCTCACCACCGGGAGTGAGTAATTCCATCATAGGCTTGCTGGACGATGATGAAGATGGATGAGATTTGTCATGTAATTAAGTCAATTTGTTAGGGCTTGATCCCTAGTATCCACTACGTTCTGAGATTGATGTTGCTATGACTTTGCTATGCTTAATGCTTGTCACTAGGGCCCGAGTGCCATGATTTCAGATCTGAACCTATTATGTTTTCATGAATATATATGAGTTTTTTATCCTATCTGCTAGTTGTATGTACTTGTTATTATTCTGAACCGTAGACCCAAAGGTGACAATAATTGGGATACTCTCTGGGGATTACTGTAATTCGAGGAGTTCATGTATTCACCATGTGTTAACGCTTTGATCCGGTTCTCTATTAAAAGGAGACCTTAATTACCCTTAGATTTCCTTATGGACCCTGCTGCCATGGGAGGGTAGGATAAAAGATGTCATGCAAGTTCTTATTATAAGCACGTATGACTATATACGGAATACATGCCCACATTGAAATGATGAATTAGAGCTATGGTGTATCTCTCTAGGTTGTGACTGTTACATGATGAATATCATCCATACAAATTTCCATCACTGATCCAATGCCTGTGCTTTGCTCATATTGTCTTTGCTAAGTTACTACTCTTGCTGCTGCTATTACAATCACTACAAAACTACTACTGTTACTGTTACTATTGCTACCATTACTATCAAAACTATCATACTACTGTGCAACTGATACTTTGCTACAGAGAAATAACTTTCCAGGTGTGGTTGAATTGACGACTCAACTGCTAAGGCTCATAAATTTTCTTTGGCTCCCCTTGTGTCGAATCAATAAATTTGGGTGAAATACTACCCTCGAAGACTATTGTGATCCCCTATGCTTCTGGTTCATCAGAAGTTCAACTCCCCCCTCAAAATGAGGACGGAGCTATAACTCAACATTTTGACGAACTTACATAACGAATATTCGACTTTTAGAGGAGAGGTCTATAGAACTAATAAAATAAATCATATTATTTGAATGGAGGATGAAGAACTTTATTTTGTGCTAATGGAGAACTTCCAGTGGCCTTAATATTAGCCGCCAAGCCATCGTTAAGACTTCACCTCAAAACTTCCTTATCCCTGAGGCGATAATAATATCGTACTTATAGTATCCAATTTTCATATGGATATAAATCCCTTTGAGCTTAATCCCAGTACACTTTATGCACTTTATTGTAAATAACATAATAAAGTGAACTCAAGAGCTCCAAAAATTCATCATGTCTCTGGCCCTAAATCTTGAGCATTTTTATGATAAATATGACCTTATAGGATTTTAAGAAGCTTTTTCAAACTACTTCTCCAGTAATGCTAGAGATAACCATATTATGACTGAACTAGAGAATTGCTCCCCAGATTCTTACTGAAATACTCCATGAGATCCTTAGTGGGTTTTTCTCCGTTAGGTGTTGATAACCAAGAAACCTATCAGATTCTTGTCAATACCTCAGTAATTAAGGCTTATTTAATGGGATCTTATTGTATCTATGCACATTCTTGTTATTTATGACCACATGAAATAATAATATGCTTACGAACTTAATTCATTTCTTATGAAGAAACTAAAGCCAGCCGAAAGACTTATGGCTGAATTGGAAAACATCAGCAATAGGGATAAAGGTGTATGATCACAAACTTCTATAGCGATCATACAAAACATAATTCCTCTTGTAAACATTACTTCTTAGGGAATGACACATACATCAAATCAACTTTAGTTAGAATGAATTCATGTGCCATAGTTTATCCCAAAATCACATTAAATCTCCAACTAATATTTCCCTTTGGTTCCATCTTAATTCGAGATAACTCAGGTGAAAGGCAACTTACTGATCATGATAATGATCACAGAAGCTTAAAGCTTCATGGATTAATTGATCTAGGAATTAAATTCGTGTCATATGGTTATAACCTAAAAAAAGATCAATATACATAGCTATGAATCACAACATTAATCGGAGGCACTTAATTGCGGAAGGATACAAGTGAATTGTCAATATAAACTTACAACAACTTAATACTTAATCAATTGGTTTATGTCCTTTTGTTCAATTCCCCAAAGGTATTTTAATATTTGTGGCATATTTCAATTTGTCCAAAAGTGTTATTAATGAGAATTCTCTCCTAGATCCTAAACTTCTTTTGTTGATTTATCCACATCAGTTTTGGCTAGAAGTGTACCAAAACAACAAAAATTTGTGAACTAATATTCATTAATCAGCTTTGGCCGGAATAAAAAATATCAGTCACACTTTATAGCCTCTTATTATGCAAACTTCTTTTATTGATCCAACCTACATCGGCTTTGGCCAAAAATGAGCAAGAGCGGCAAAGTTTAGTGGTCAGATATTGGTCAACCAGCTTGGGCTAGGATGACAAACATCAGCCACACTTAATTTGAAAAATGTCTCTATATACTTATTTTATTGAACTAGTCCCAATCAACTTTGTCCAGAAGAGGACATGAATAATAAATTTTGTTGTCATGTACTCACCAATCAACTTTGGCCAGAATGGTAAATACATACAACACTTATTTGATCAGAGACATTTTAATAAAATAACCTCATTAAATATGCATGACTAAATATGCACGAGCAATTAGTCATGACAATCCATGGTTTGGTTAGTGCATAACCATGATAATCAACATTAGTTATATTTATGCACAAAGTTCAATTATAGGTCAGACTAAAAGCCACTTAATTGCTTAGGATAAATCAATCATTAATTGAATTTTGGGTAACATCATTGTCATAAAGGCCTCGTATAAACAATCATTATTTGAGCAACAAACCTTAGCTATTTTAGGGCAATTTTTTAATTGGCATAATTGCAAATAAAGAGCATGCAAACCCCAAGACTTAACGTAAGTGCTCAAAATATCACTTAATTGATGCCACACTTAAAATATTATAACATAAATCTCTCTAATAAAATAATAATAGGTGAAGCACATCATAAACTTAAATGGAATACCATTACTCTGAGATCAAGACATAATAAAATAATAATATTACACTAGGAACCATTAAGCATAATATATGATACCATGATAATAATAAATTTGGCACAAAAGACGATAATGACCATGATTATAATGAAATGACTTAAAAGAATTAACTAAGCATAATAAAAAGCATTAGAAATAATTAAGCATGGCACATAAATATATGAGGAGGAATATAACACTAAAAATTGTCTACTATAAATGCGCATAATATACGATGGAAAATTTTAGCCCTAAAACATATTTATTTTAGCCCAAATACTTTTTTTATTTTGGCCTTAAACAAAAAAGCAAATTAAAATTCCCAGAATTAATTTCAGTCCAAATTTTATTTATTTTTTAAAACTTAATTTCTTAATTGGGCCAAAAACTATCTCCTAAGTTGGGCCGCATTCGGCCCAGCCAACTTACCTCCCTTGCTCCCCTATTGGGCTGTAGGCCCAACCAGCTGGTGTTGCCGCTAGCTACCTCAGACCTTCAGATAGTGAACCGACGATGGAGAGCGCATGCAGCTGGAACAAAACTAGCACATCATCATAAACCCCCATGAAACCATCGCCCCATTTTCAATTTCCCTTCTCCATCTCACCCGTAGCAACGATGAGCAAGTGACTGAGCAAAAAATGCAATAGCACGGCGAGTCGTAAGTCTATGGAGCGGGAAAAGATTGTGATGCCCCTGCTTAATCATGCACTAATCATACACGCAAATGCACACGATCAAGCCTAAGGACTCACTTCAAGATATCACAACACAACTCTAAAACATAAATAAAGGCATACAAGCATTATATTACAAGCCAGGGCTTGAATACATAAGCTTGATGCCAAACAAGCATCAGCGGAAGCGTTAGATATCTGAGTACAGACATAAGACAGAGAGATAAGCCTTTAACAAGGCGGGACAAAACAAAAGCTACAATCGAAAGGCGTAGGCCTCCTGCTTGGGACCCTCCGATCCTACTCCTGGTCATCGGCCAGCTCGTAGAAGTATCCATCCGCGATGTAGTAGTAGTAGTCTTCGGCGGGGGCAGCTGTCTCAGGGGCTCTGTCATCCGGTTGCATCAAACGGATATGGGGGAAAAAGAAAGCAAAGCAACCGTGAGTACTCATCCGAAGTACTCAGCAAGCAAGGATCTACACTACATATGAAACATTACCAAAGGAAGGCTGTATATGTGGACTAGGCTGCAGAAATGCCAGAGTAGAGAGAAGGCCTAATCCTATTGAAGACTAGCATCTTTAGCGGTCTTGCAGCATTAGAAGAGAATATATCAGTACACTATATAATAGTGGTAGTGTTATCAACCTCGCCCAGAGATCCTTCCTCGACTCCCTGCGAGAAAGCGACCCTGGAGCCACATATCCAGGTATCATCTCAAGTTCTAGTTGTATCGATCGGGATACACTCCAAGTGTCCTTTACCGTAGGACCGGCTATCGATAGATGTTTTCTTCCCTGCAGGGGTGCACCAACTTACCCACCACGCTCGCTTAACTCCGGCCGGACACACTTTTCTGGGTCAAGCCCGGCCTCGGCCAAACGACACACTGCAGCCCTACCTACAGCTCAGCAGAGAGGTCCCCGTCGGTCTACATCCTAAGTGCTAGGGGTCTTGGGCCATCACCCTGTGCCCTCTGGGTCGTTGCGCACACGGCGAATCTCGGTACCACCCCTAAGGATGGCGCCGGCTCAGCCGTGCCGCCATGCTGAACTCGACGTCTGACAGAGCTTTCGGCTGATGCATACGATGCAGAGTGCCCATAACTTTTCCCACGTGATGGTTAGTGCTATCAGGCCAGAGGCCTGCTATTAGGGGCTTGCGGAAATGAGCAGAGACTCATGATCGATGTGACCCCATCGCCCCGTCTCGATGACTCACTGCAAGGGCTAAGAATGCCTGGCCGCACCTCATATTTATCTCACGGGTAACCTCTAGGTTAACCCGACATCCCATCATTCGCGGGTACTCCTCAGGGTCGACCCGCCTTTCCAAGTATCAGTTGTAAAGTCCAAGTATCCATGCGTCCATGACATCTGAAGAATCCGAGGTATCACCCTCGTTGGATTCCTACTCGATGTATCCGTCAAGGTGAACTCGGAGGAATCACCCTCGATGGGTTCACACTTGAGGTGTTGCACGACAGCGTCGTTATCGGGAGTGGTGAAAGAGGAATCACCCTCGATGACCACAACCGAATAGCTACTCTACAGAGTTAACATCAGAAGTGCTATACGAGGTATCACCCTCGGTACTTGATAGTAACGCTGCAGTGTTGTACAACTAAGGGGGTGATGTGCGGTGTCGGGGTCTGGTCTTTGATCCCGTTGATCGGGTCTTCTGATAATCCAGTGGGGCAGTTGGGTCAAAGTGGGGTCTCTGATGGGTCACTATCCACCGTATACTAAGCAGTTTGGATATCAGGGAGGTATCAACTGTAGTTACAAAAACAGGCTATGCAACAGAATAGGAGCAATCAATTATAGTAGAAAAATCTAATGCAAGCATGAGAAAATTGAATGGGCGATATCGGGATGATCAAAGGGGGGGCTTGCCTGGTTGCTCGGTGGCAAAGGCAGGGTCGTCAGTAGGGTAGCCAATCACCAGAGCTGCGTTGGTCTTAGAGACTGTGTCGGTACCGGGTTCTATCGAGAGAGAAGAGGGGGAGGAAACAGATAAATACACAGCACACATATGCAACACAGAGAAGGCTACACTAACGTGCAGTGCAGGGGTGCCTAAAAGCATGTCTAAGTCATATTAGGTATTTTAGGATTTAAGTTGGATTTATTAATCGGTGTATTGCACTATTCATTTACTGGAAACAGGCTAAAAGTTGCGGGTTCACCTCCGTAGAGGGTCCCGACATGGAAACAGATGGCACGGTCGAATTCGTCTTGTTGTTCTGAGCAACTTTCAAGTATTAAGTTTTTCGATCTGAGCTACGGTTTATTTTCTATGAATTTCTAAAGTTTAAAGCAATTTCTAACTTTACTGGAATTAATTTAATCCGAATTATGCACAATGCAGAAATGGGCTAGGTGCACCCGGTGCACTGCACCCAGTGTGCACCAGAGGCTGACCAGTGGGGCCATTCAACTGCCCAGTCAGCAGTTGACTGGTCCACGGTTGACTGGTCAAAGGGACAACGGGACCCATATGTCAGTCTCTGATTACTTTAATAGATTATAGTTAACTCCTAACCCTATTTAATTAGCAGCCCGGGCCTAGCAGTCAGTTGGGGTTAGCAGCGTCATTAGCGGGCTAATGACAGGGCCATGTCAGTACTAAACACCGGTCTAATACGGCGGCTCCAGCGATCACCGGCAGGCCGATTCTAGCCACGGGAGCGGGCGCGGCTAGGCTCTACGGGCGCAGCGTGATGAGACGCATCTGACGGTTGCCGGGGCAGGTCCATTGGAGGTCGTAAGGGCATCGGTGACAGGCAACGGCATCGGCCAGAGCCTTGGGCGCGATGGCGCACTAGCTAGAGGGGAAGGCGGAGAGAGAGGCGGGGTCCCAGAGGACAGGGGCTCACAGCGGAGGCCGGGGAAGAGCTCGGGGAGGACGGCGCTGCCGAAGACGAGCCGGACGGGGCGATGGTCGACGGTGGATCCGGCGGGGAAGGAGGCCACTGGCGAGGCCCCGAGGGCGCTCCGGCTCGTGCATGTCGTCAAGGAGGTCCAAGACGGCGAGGTACAGCCTCTGGACAGCATATGGCGGCTCGAGGAGGTCGGAGGCCACGACATCGGCTAGCGGCGGCGACGGGCGCAGACGGCCTCAAGGAAAAAGGGGAAAGGGGCAAGGCAGGGGGAGAAAGGGGGGTGGCCTAGGGTTCCAGGGGGGTCCGGGGTTCGTCCTTATCCACTACCCCGACCGCGGGATGCTCAACGGGTGGCCAACGGCAGCGTGTCAGTGTGCGCGGTCGACACCGAGGAGAGAGGTTGAGGAAGGGGAGAGAGAGACTGGGCCGGCTCCTGTGCTGAGTTGGGCCGTATGTGCATAGTGCTATTTCCCTTTTTTCTTTTTCTCTCTTTTAATTTACCTGCTGGTCTGGATTAGTTAGCGCACCAAATGATTTTTGCCAGGGCTAAAACTTGGCTCTTACATACTAGATAATATTTTGAGCTGCCACAAAAGTTTAGGATTTTTGGAATTGTTTATCTATTTTATTTTGAAATTGAAACGGTTAAATTATCTACTGCTGGTCCACTATTTTAGTTGCTTGGGCTGATTTGGGAATTTTAATAATGTTGATTTTATTTTTATAATTACTTTGGAATTATTTTCAATGTTATGAACATTTTTGGTTTGATGTTTCATGAATTAATTATTTGACTTGCATTTTGAATTTTGAATTGAAATTGAATTATTTCCTAATGCAATTTCATGAAGATGATCACGATGACATGGCAACTTAATGAGCTTAACAACAGGGTGAAGATCTGGGGATGTTACAAATCTCCTCCACTACAAGAAATCTCATCCCGAGATGTAAGTGGGGAAATAAAGAGTAACTTCAGGAGAACTGACCCTTATAGGGTTAATTATTTGGTGAACATTTCAGGAAATGTGGCAGAAGTATCTCTCGAGTTGAAACTTAAGAAAACATCGAGAGCAAAGTTTGAAGGTACAATAAGAAATTTCAAGTGAATGGATAAACGATCGATAGCTGAACAGATTGAATGGATTATCTCTCGGAGGGTGGCTCGTGACATCACACAAATCCAAGAGCATAAGATACTTCAAAATCAAGGATATACAAGAGAGTCAGGTTCCGATCCTGAGGAACTATGGAGGGGTGTCAATCAAAAGTAGGGAGAACGGTGGCATCTTACCGGTCACGACAATAAGGTATGTCAGAGGATAGCCTGTCAGTTATGTTGGCGACAACATCGGTACCAAGGGCGAGGGATAAAGAGAACCATTTTCCCGCTCGTTGAATGAGGTGGACCAATAGGCAAAGTTCTCGTCCATCGGTGGTTACCGGAATGTCATCAACAGTGGTAACAGGGTCTTACTGACAAGGTTATACATCGGGGTATTTTCATAAGCAGAGAATTTATTTCTGCTTATAACATTTAGATCACAAGAAAAGTGAAACAAACCAATGGAAAGGAAAATGGGATTATCAGAATTAAACAGACCATTG
This sequence comes from Thinopyrum obtusiflorum, assembly GCA_036873465.1. Taxonomy (NCBI): domain Eukaryota; kingdom Viridiplantae; phylum Streptophyta; class Magnoliopsida; order Poales; family Poaceae; genus Thinopyrum; species Thinopyrum obtusiflorum. Next base: position 44,411 of record JAAAWM010011000.1, on the reverse strand, counting down.
GGAAGGGAAATGTGTTTAAACTCCAGTGTTAGGTGTGCATCCTTTCCAAGGAGAAGCAGAGCATGGTATATAAGACCAGACGGGAGGTACCAAAAATTCATTTAGATATCGGGGCGAGGGAAGTCATGATGCTGCCCCTAAATCAAGGTGTGGATAACAGATCAAGAAACATGTAGCATTGCGCTTCCACATGTTCTCAATGATATTTGGAATACCATAGTCATGCTTCGAGGTAGCAATAACATGGTGTTTCAAGTTTAGGTTGGATCTGAAGATCCCGAGAGATACAAAGGAACAATTTCAAGAATAACAAGGAACTCAATGTATGAGCAAAACATCATAAGGTTAGTGTTGGAGGAAGTCATTGATGTGGTCGATGATATCACAGATCATCGAGGGGCAAGAATGTTATTTCTCACCATGAATTCAATTGATATCCTGAAAGAGCTTAGAATGTTGATGCTTATCATGATAGATTTGTCGAGAGGTTTCAAGAAGATGTACTCGGTCAGCGATGACATCAAGCAAAAGGAATGATGAAGCGAAAGGTTATTGGGAACATGTGTACGACACAAACTCAAAATCAATTTTGTTGTTCGAGGTGAAATGATAAGATGAGGAAGATCGTCGTAAGCTTCGCTCATCATCGGAGGTTGCTCCGGGCATATGGACCAGGTAGCACAGTTAAAATTAGCACGATAATGATATAGCCGATCAGGCTAGGAATGATGTGATGGGGTATTAAACTTCCTAGTAACAAGTACTAGGGGTAATACTGGAAGGTAAATTGGAGTAGAGGTTGGATGGGGAAAATGATTTGCAGAGGATAAGTATTTTAACTTATCCAGGAAATGGAATCAAGGAGGGATATGGTCGGAACCACGATTGCAAAGGATCAATTCATAGATACAAGATGAACTTGTACCAAGGAAATAAATTTTTTTACGAGCAGCTTCCATGATGAGTTCTACATCGGGTCCATGGGCATGAACACAAAGGTTCAAGGTTGACCCCCACTTCTTCAATGCATAACCTTTCATTTAGTCCTCGTTTCTGAAGAATTTGTAGTGAGAAAGAATTATCTGGCGAAGTACCAGAAGAGTATGACTCGCATAACTTTCGAGTTCACACAGATTAGGGAAAACATAGGTTCAACCCATTGGGGCATCTTAGGAACATATACCATGAACTTCAGGAGTAAATAACTCAAGCTCGACAGCAGAGCATGGTTGACAATGAGCCGAGGATACAATTTACCGAAGGCAATATGTATCAGGGGAAGAGCGCACAAGATTTTGAATATGAAGCACACTGTCGGATAACAACCCAATGATGGATCTGGCGATTCATGACGGAGTTGATGTGAGTATCGGTAAACAATCAGGGAAAAAGGGATGCAAAGGCATCGGCTTATAGAAACATCTGAATAATTCGATGCTTAAATACAAAGAAATTTTGATTTCTACATCGATGTATCAGAATCAGATGCTCTGATCAAAGATGGATAGGTTGAACAGACTTAGAGGCGCACCCGATCAAATCTCGATTGGGCAAGAACCAGCTCATATCTGGAACGATGTCTGAATCGGAAAGAAAATTTCTAAGGATTAATTGATGATTGCGAGTATTCGCACACACGTTGAATCCATAGGAACAGAATGACAATCTCAAAGGATTTTAATAAATATTGCTAGACGTGTGGAATTAACCATAATGCAAGAAGGCAAGGAAAATCAAGAGCAGTAGGCTGCAGAGGATTTTTGGGAGATCAGATAGCATTTCAAAGTATTTTGGAAAGCATATGATCACCTGGGGATGAAGTACAAATGGCAAGGATGTTCAGTTATCCACGGGGTTTATCGGTGGTTAGGAACTGCAAAGCAGTGGCACAGGGTCTCGGTTAATGTCGAGGAGTATCTTTAGAATCTTCTGATGAAGTAGACGGTCATCTGTGGTGAAGGGGCTCTCCGGGAGGAAGTGGTTACGAGATCCTAATGCCAGAGTTAGCAAAATCATTTAACCCGAATAAAAGAGAGATCAGAGTTCCTAGAGTATAGACGAGAAATAAAAGATCCTAATAGCACCCAATGGCAACGTGGGCCCGTAAGCCACACAGCCAAGTTAGTAAAACAGTTTTGGACCACTAGACTCAACTTCGGCCAAGGAGTTGGAAAGGGGATCCTACAGGCAGTCGGCTCTGATACCAACCTGTGACGCCCCCGCTTAATCGTGCACTAATCATACATGCAAATGCACAGGATCAAGCCTAAGGACTCACTTGAACATATCACAACACAACTCTAAAACATAAATAAAGGCATACAAGCATTATATCACAAGCCAGGGCCTCGAGGACTCAAATACATAAGCTTGATGCCAAACAAGCATCAACGGAAGCGTTAGATATCTGAGTACAGACATAAGACAAAGAGATAAGCCTTTAACAAGGCGGGACAAAACAAAAGCTACGATCGAAAGGCGCAGGCCTCCTGCCTGCGACCCTCCGATCCGACTCTTGGTCGTCGGCCAGCTCGTAGAAGTATCCATCTGCGGTGTAGTAGTAGTAGTCTTCGGCGGGGGCAGCTGTCTCAGGGGCTCCGTCATCTGGTTGCATCGAATGGATATGGGGGAAAAAGAAAGCAAAGCAACCGTGAGTACTCATCCGAAGTACCCAGCAAGCAAGGATCTACACTACATATGCAACGTTATCAAAGGAAGGCTGTATATGTGGACTGGGCTGCAGAAATGCTAGAGTAGAGAGAAGGCCTAGTCCTATCGAAGACTAGCATCTTCAGCGGTCTTGCAGCATTAGAAGAGAATATATCAGTACAATATATAATAGTGGTAGTGTTATCAACCTCGCCCAGAGATCCTTCCTCGACTCTCTGCGAGAAAGCGATCCCGGAGCCACATATCTAGGTATCATCTCAAGTACTAGTTGTATCGATCGGGATACAACTCCGAGTGTCCTTTACCATAGGACCGGCTATCGATAGATGTTTTCTTCCCTGCAGGGGTGCACCAACTTACCCACCACGCTCACTTAACTCCGGCCGGACACACTTTTCTGGGTCATGCTCGGCCTCGGCCAAACGACACACCGCAGCCCTACCTACAGCTCAGCAGAGAAGTCCCCGTCGGTCTACATCCTAAGCGCTCAGGGGTCTTGGGCCATCGCCCTGTGCCCTCTGGGTCGTTGCGCACACGGCGAATCTCGGTACCACCCCTCAGGATGGCGCCGGCCCAGCCGTGCCGCGATGCTGAACTGGACGTCTGACAGAGCTTTCGGCTGATGCATACAATGCAGAGTGCCCATAACTTTTCCCACGTGATGGTTAGTGCTATCAGGCCAGAGGCCTGCTTGGATCAAATATCCAAATCGTTAGTGGATTAGAGGCTTGCGGAAACGAGCAGAGACTCACGATCGATGTGACCCTGTCGCCCCGTCTCGAGGACTCACTGCAAGGGCTAAGAATGCACGGCCGCGCCTCGTATTTATCTCACGGGTAACCTCCAGGTCAACTCGACATCCCATCATTCACGGGTACCCCTCAGGGTCGACCCGCCTTTCCAAGTATCAGTTTTAAAGTCCAAGTATCCGTGCGTCCATAACATCTAAAGAATCGGAGGTATCACCCTCGTTGGATTCCCACTCGATGTATCCGTCAAGGTGAACTCGGAGGAATCACCCTCGATGGGTTCACACTTGACGTGTTGCACGACAGCGTCGTTATCGGGAGTGGTGAAAGAGGAATCACCCTCGATGACCACAACTGAATAGCTACTCTACAGAGTTAACATCAGAAGTCCTATACGAGGTATCACCCTCGGCACTTGATAGTAACGCTGCAGTGTCGTACAACTAAGGGGGTGATGTGCGGTGTCAGGGTCTGGTCTTCGATCCCGTTGATCGGGTCTTCTGTTAATCCAGCGGGGCAATTGGGTAAAAGTGGGGTCTCTGATGGGTCACTAACCAGCCTATATTAAGATGTTTGGATATCAGGCAGGTATCAACAGTAGTTACAAAAACAGGCTATGCATTAGAATAGGAGCAATCAATTACAGTAGCAAAATCTAATGCAAGCATGAGTAAATAGAATGGGCGATATCGGGATGATCAAAGGGTGGGCTTGCCTAGTTGCTCGGCAGCAAAGGTAGGGTCGTCAGTAGGGTATCCTATCACCGGAGCTGCGTCGGTCTCGGAGACTGTGTCAGTACTGGGCTCTATCGAGAGAGAAGAGGGGGAGGAAACAGATAAATACATAGCAAACATATGCAACACAGAGCAGGCTACGCTAACGTGCAGGGTTCCCTAAAAGCATGTCTAAGTCATATTAGTTATTTTAGGATTTAAGTTGGATTTATTAACCAGCGTATATGCACTATTCATTTACCAGAAACAGGCTAAAAGTTGCGGGTTCACCTCCGTAGAGGGTCCCGACACGGAAAGAGATGGCACGGTCGAATTTGTCTCATCGTTCTGAGCAACTTTCATGTATTAAGTTTTTCGATCTGAGCTACGGTTTATTTTCTATGAATCTCTAAAGTTTAAAGCAATTTCTGACTTTACTTGAACTAATTTAATCCGAATTATGCACAGTGCAGAAAAGGGCTATGTGCACCCGGTGCACTGCACCCAGTGTGCACCAGAGGATGACAAGTGGGGCCAGTCAACTGCCCAGTCAGCAGTTGACTGGTCCACGGTTGACTGGTCAAAGGGACAAGGGGACCCACACGTTAGTCTCTGATTACTTTAACAGATTATAGTTAAATCCTAACACTATTTAATTAGCAGCCCGGGCCCAGCAGTCAGTGGGGGTTAGCAGCGTCATTAGCGGGCTAATGACGGGGCCACGTCAGTACTAAATGCCGGTCTAATACGGCGGCTCCGGCGATCGTCGGCAGGCCGACTCCGGCCACGGGAGAGGGCGGGGCTAGGCTCTACTGGTGCGGCGTGAAGAGACACGTCTGACGCTGGCCGGGAAAGGTCCAAGGGAGGCCGTAAGGGCGTCGGCGACAGGCAACGGCAGCGGCCGGAGCCTTGGGCGCGAAGGTGCGCTAGCTAGAGGGGAAGACGGAGAGAGAGGCGGGGTCCCAGAGGACAGGGGCTCCAGCGGAGGCTGAGGAAGAGCTCGGGGAGGACGGCGCTGTCGGAGACGAGCCAGACGGGGCGATGGTCGACGGCGGATCCGGCGGGGAAGGAGGCCACTGGCGAGGGCTCGAGGGCGCTCCGGCTTGTGCGCGTCGTTGAGGAGGTCCAAGACGGCGAGGTGCAGCCTCTGGACAGCAGATGGCGGCTCGAGGAGGCCAGAGGCCACGGCATTAGCGAGCGGCGGTGACGGGCGCAGTCGGCCTCGAGGAAAAGGGGAAAGGGGCAAGGCAGCGGGAGAAAGGGGGTGGCCTAGGGTTCCAGGGGGTCCGGGGTTCGTCCTTATCCACCACCACGACCGCGGGATGCTCGACGGGTGGCCAACGGCGGTGTGTCAGTGTGCGCGGTCGACACCGAGGAGAGAGGTTGAGGAAGGGGAGAGAGACACTGGGCCGGCTCCTGTGCTGAGTTGGGCCGTAAGTGCATAGTGCTATTTCCCCTTTTCCTTTTTCGCTCTTTTAATTTAGCTGCTGATCTGGATTAGTTAGAGCACCAAATGATTTTTGCCAGCGCTGAAACTTGGCTCTTACATACTAGGTAATATTTTGAGCTGTCACAAAAGTTTTAGGATTTTTGGAATTGTTTATCTATTTTTTTTAAATTGAAACGGTTAAATTATCTACTGCTGGTCCACTGTTTTAGTTGCTTGGGTTAATTTGGGAATTTTAATAATGTTGATTTTATTTTTATAATTACTTTGGGATTATTTTAAATATTATGAACATTTTTGGTTTGCTGTTTGATGAATTAATTATTTGACTTGCATTTTGAATTTTGAATCGAAGTTGAATTATTTCCTAATGCAATTTCATGAAGATGATCATGATGACATGGCAACTTAATGAGCTTAACAACAGGGTGAAGATCTGGGGATGTTACAAAGATGGCGCCATCGAGGTCCCCTTGTGGGAACCGTGTACGGCTTCATTGAGTGGTACACGGTTGTGCTCTTTTTGTGAGGCGACAACGCGCGAGCGAGCATCCCCGCATGGGCAGTTGCGCATTCGCTCCAGCATGGTGACGAGCCTCCGACGAAAACAAGTATGATAGGGAGGACTACCAGCCATCGCAACGGACGGCGAGACCACTTAAGTGCTTGCTCGAGCATATTTGCAAATCTGAGGAGGCATCTACGGTTGCCGACAACGACCACCGAGGCCCTTAGGGTACATCCATCGCACTAATTTCTTATAATTACGGTTAGGGTTCACTTAATTTGGTGAAATTTTGAAGGATTTTGGCATCTAGGGTTATGGGATTTAGTGAATTTTGCTTAGGGTTTCTCCAATTCGGTTAATTCAACTTATCCCCTTTTCTTCTGCTTGCTTGGAACGAAGCCGTATTTCCAAATTAGCTCATGTGGGCACAATTAGGGCTAAAACCTTATATAAATTAGGGCCAAACCAGTGCTTAATTTGAAATAATTTGGGCAAAAGCTTAACTAAAGCACAAACCTTAAACATGAACATGATACATGTGTTCTTAGGTCAAAAGTTGCAAGTAGTCATGAAAATGATCATTAGGAGTTTAATCTTGAGCTAGATGGCTAAATAGGGGCTAATCTTGAGCTAATTAACAATAATCATGTACAAGTATGAACTTGGGTGTGCTCAGGTAGGTTAGGGCATAAAAATAGCTGACGCATAATCAAAAGCACATAAACATGGTGTAGATGCCCATGAAAGAGGCATCTAAGCATAAAAATGAGCTTATGATAGGTTCAATCTAAGGGCTAGCTGCTCTGGTGCCATTCTTAGATTTCCAGGATCATCTTGCACTAGATTGGACCACATCAGAGGGAGTATTAGAAAAATCACTGATGAGTCCCTTTAGTGATCCGGTAAATATATAGCAAAAATGTTTTCTTGCCTTTTTCCCCAGAGGTGACCCTGAGTTATCAAACCCATGAGAGAACGTGCACCTTGAAGACAAGGGTTTCTAACAAGCTTTTGCAAGAGTATTAAATTCTAGTGTTTAGACCGGATCGTAATCAAGTTGCAACGGTGAACACTTACAATAAAAATAGGCATTGGTTATGAGGACTCAATTCATACAACCATATACTTGCGAACGGGGTCACTGTGATATTAATTTGTGCCCTAGAAGACACCCGTCAAGATGTGCTTGCAACATATCAAAGTGGGGATGTGTCCAAATTACGCTTTGACTGGAACGCACCCAACATCAAGAGTCAGTTGTCCAGCCAAAGGCCCTATCCGTCGTGTGGGGTTGCCTCAATAATTAAGACAGAATCAGACAAAAGCATTGGGCATTTAATGACTACACCTCTAGTACGCAGAGATAGGTGCTACTTGTGAGCTGCGTTGGGATTTTCCCCGAAGTGGAAGGGTGGAGCAATATAGTAGCGATAAGTATTTCCCTTAGTGAGAACCAAGGTTATCAAACTAGTTGGAGAATCATGCAAATGCCTCATCAACAGCACCTACACACACAAGAGCAAATACTAGCAGCTAACGCGGGCAAGAGGGTTGTCAATCCCTTTGAACTCGTTACTTGCAAGGATTAAATCCGATAGTGATAGATAGATAAATTGCAAAGTAAAATAAAAAGAGTAAAATTGCAGCAAGGTAATTAGGGTTTTAGTAATATGATAAAAGTAGACTCGGGGGCATAGTTTTCACTAGAGGCTTCTCTCTCATAAGAATAGCATATGCTGGGTAGACAAATTACTGTTGGGCAATTGATAGAATAGCGCATAGTTATGATGTTATTCATGGCAATGATCATGGATATAGGCATTATGTTCATGACAAGTAGACCGAAATGATTCTGCGTCTACTACCATTACTCCACTTCAAGAGCGCTTCTATGCTTGCCTCTCTACATATTAAGTTCATAAAAAACATAGTAATGCATGAGGTATGATGACATAATGTAGACAGAATAAAACCAAGCAATACGATGGAACCCTGTCATTTTACCCTTGGTGGCAACAATACAAATACGTGCCTCGATACCCCTTCAGTCATGAGGTGAGGACACCGCAAGATTGAACCCACTACAAAACACCTCCCTCGCTGAAGATAAATCAATCTAGTTGGCCAAACCAAATGAATAGATCGGCGAGAAAAACAAAGCTATTACAATCATGCATAAGAAAGTTCAGAAAAGACTCAATTACTTTCAATGAATAATCTGATCATAAACCCACAATTCATCGGATCCCAACAAACACACCGCAAAACAAGATTACATCAGAACAATCGGATTTATCTTTGAGGAGAACATTGTATTGAAGATCGGAGAGAGAGAAGAAGCCATCTAGTTAATAACTATGGACCCGTAGGTCTGTGGTAGACTCCTCACACATCATCGGAAGGGCAGCAAGGTTGATGTAAAGGCCCTCTGTGATCGATTTCCTCTCCGGCAGATTACCGGAAAAAGGCCTCTAGATGGGATCGCGGAAGAGCAGAGGCTTGCGGCAGCGAAAAAGTTATTTCGGTAGCTCTCTGTTGGTTTCGGAATATTTAGGAATTTATAGAGGTGGAATTAGGTCAAACGGAGATGCGTGGGAGTCACGAGCTCAGGGGGGCGCGCCTACCCCCCTTGGGCGTGCCCTGTGAGCTCGTGGCTCTCCTGTAAGTCTTCTGGCCTCGTCCCGAACCTTCTAGGGTCCCTTCTGGTGCAGAAAAAATCATCGTAAAGTTTCATCGTTTTTGAACTTTGTTTGGTATTGATTTTCCAAAAAACATGCAGAAAAGAGGAACTGGCACTGGGCACTGAGTTAATAGGTTAGTTCCCAAAAATGATATAAAATTTCATAAAAAGCATCTAAGATTGATAATATAATAGCATGAAACAATCAAAAATTATAGATACATTGGAGACATATTGTGACGCCCCCGGCTCAATCGTGCACTAATCATACACGCAAATGCACACGATCAAGCCTAAGGACTCACGGGAAGATATCACAACACAACTCTAAAACATAAATAAAGTCATACAAGCTTTATATTACAAGCCAGGGCCTCGAGGGCTCGAATACATAGCTCGATGGCATACAAGCATCAGCGGAAGCATCAGATATCTGAGTATAGATATAAAAGAGAAACAGAAAGGCCTTTAGAAAGGCGGGACAAAAGAAAATACTACGATCGAAAGGTGTAGGCCTCCTGCCTGGGACCCTCCGATCCTACTCCTGGTCATCGGTCAACTCGGAGTAGCATCCACCCTCGGGGTAGCAGTAGCGATCATCGGCGGGGGCAGCTGTCTCAGGGGCTCCGTCATCTGGTTGCATCAAAAGGATATGGGGGAAAAAGAAGCAAAGGAACCATGAGTACTCATCCGAAGTACTCAGCAAGCAAGGATCTACACTACATATGCAACATTATCAAAGGAAAAGGCTGTATATGTGGACTGGGTTGCAAAAATGCCAGAATAGAGAGAAGGCCTAGTCCTGTCAAAGACTAGCATCTTCAGAGGTCTTGCAGCATTAGAAGAGTGTAGATTAGTACCGTATAAGGTAGTAGTATCATTAAGTCTCATCCTCACCCAGAGATCCTTTCTCAACTCGCTGCGAGAAAGCAATCCTAGAGCCATATAGTCATCAACCTCGTCCTGAGATCCCTTCTTGACTCCCTGCGAGAAGCAATCCCAGAGCCATAGTATCCAATTCTAGTTATATCGATCGGGATACAACTCCGAGTGTCCGTTACCGAGGATCCGGCTATGCATAGATTAGTTCTTCCCTACAGGGGTGCACCAACTTACCCACCATGCTCGCTTAACTCCGGCCGGACACACTTTTCCGGGTCATGCCCGGCCTCGGCCAAACGACACACTGGGGGGGGGGGGGGGGGGGGGGGGGGGGGGGGGGGGGGGGGGGGGGGGGGGGGGGGGGGGGGGGGGGGGGGGGGGGGGGGGGGGGGGGGGGGGGGGGGGGGGGGGGGGGGGGGGGGGGGGGGGGGGGGGGGGGGGGGGGGGGGGGGGGGGGGGGGGGGGGGGGGGGGGGGGGGGGGGGGGGGGGGGGGGGGGGGGGGGGGGGGGGGGGGGGGGGGGGGGGGGGGGGGGGGGGGGGGGGGGGGGGGGGGGGGGGGGGGGGGGGGGGGGGGGGGGGGGGGGGGGGGGGGGGGGGGGGGGGGGGGGGGGGGGGGGGGGGGGGGGGGGGGGGGGGGGGGGGGGGGGGGGGGGGGGGGGGGGGGGGGGGGGGGGGGGGGGGGGGGGGGGGGGGGGGGGGGGGGGGGGGGGGGGGGGGGGGGGGGGGGGGGGGGGGGGGGGGGGGGGGGGGGGGGGGGGGGGGGGGGGGGGGGGGGGGGGGGGGGGGGGGGGGGGGGGGGGGGGGGGGGGGGGGGGGGGGGGGGGGGGGGGGGGGGGGGGGGGGGGGGGGGGGGGGGGGGGGGGGGGGGGGGGGGGGGGGGGGGGGGGGGGGGGGGGGGGGGGGGGGGGGGGGGGGGGGGGGGGGGGGGGGGGGGGGGGGGGGGGGGGGGGGGGGGGGGGGGGGGGGGGGGGGGGGGGGGGGGGGGGGGGGGGGGGGGGGGGGGGGGGGGGGGGGGGGGGGGGGGGGGGGGGGGGGGGGGGGGGGGGGGGGGGGGGGGGGGGGGGGGGGGGGGGGGGGGGGGGGGGGGGGGGGGGGGGGGGGGGGGGGGGGGGGGGGGGGGGGGGGGGGGGGGGGGGGGGGGGGGGGGGGGGGGGGGGGGGGGGGGGGGGGGGGGGGGGGGGGGGGGGGGGGGGGGGGGGGGGGGGGGGGGGGGGGGGGGGGGGGGGGGGGGGGGGGGGGGGGGGGGGGGGGGGGGGGGGGGGGGGGGGGGGGGGGGGGGGGGGGGGGGGGGGGGGGGGGGGGGGGGGGGGGGGGGGGGGGGGGGGGGGGGGGGGGGGGGGGGGGGGGGGGGGGGGGGGGGGGGGGGGGGGGGGGGGGGGGGGGGGGGGGGGGGGGGGGGGGGGGGGGGGGGGGGGGGGGGGGGGGGGGGGGGGGGGGGGGGGGGGGGGGGGGGGGGGGGGGGGGGGGGGGGGGGGGGGGGGGGGGGGGGGGGGGGGGGGGGGGGGGGGGGGGGGGGGGGGGGGGGGGGGGGGGGGGGGGGGGGGGGGGGGGGGGGGGGGGGGGGGGGGGGGGGGGGGGGGGGGGGGGGGGGGGGGGGGGGGGGGGGGGGGGGGGGGGGGGGGGGGGGGGGGGGGGGGGGGGGGGGGGGGGGGGGGGGGGGGGGGGGGGGGGGGGGGGGGGGGGGGGGGGGGGGGGGGGGGGGGGGGGGGGGGGGGGGGGGGGGGGGGGGGGGGGGGGGGGGGGGGGGGGGGGGGGGGGGGGGGGGGGGGGGGGGGGGGGGGGGGGGGGGGGGGGGGGGGGGGGGGGGGGGGGGGGGGGGGGGGGGGGGGGGGGGGGGGGGGGGGGGGGGGGGGGGGGGGGGGGGGGGGGGGGGGGGGGGGGGGGGGGGGGGGGGGGGGGGGGGGGGGGGGGGGGGGGGGGGGGGGGGGGGGGGGGGGGGGGGGGGGGGGGGGGGGGGGGGGGGGGGGGGGGGGGGGGGGGGGGGGGGGGGGGGGGGGGGGGGGGGGGGGGGGGGGGGGGGGGGGGGGGGGGGGGGGGGGGGGGGGGGGGGGGGGGGGGGGGGGGGGGGGGGGGGGGGGGGGGGGGGGGGGGGGGGGGGGGGGGGGGGGGGGGGGGGGGGGGGGGGGGGGGGGGGGGGGGGGGGGGGGGGGGGGGGGGGGGGGGGGGGGGGGGGGGGGGGGGGGGGGGGGGGGGGGGGGGGGGGGGGGGGGGGGGGGGGGGGGGGGGGGGGGGGGGGGGGGGGGGGGGGGGGGGGGGGGGGGGGGGGGGGGGGGGGGGGGGGGGGGGGGGGGGGGGGGGGGGGGGGGGGGGGGGGGGGGGGGGGGGGGGGGGGGGGGGGGGGGGGGGGGGGGGGGGGGGGGGGGGGGGGGGGGGGGGGGGGGGGGGGGGGGGGGGGGGGGGGGGGGGGGGGGGGGGGGGGGGGGGGGGGGGGGGGGGGGGGGGGGGGGGGGGGGGGGGGGGGGGGGGGGGGGGGGGGGGGGGGGGGGGGGGGGGGGGGGGGGGGGGGGGGGGGGGGGGGGGGGGGGGGGGGGGGGGGGGGGGGGGGGGGGGGGGGGGGGGGGGGGGGGGGGGGGGGGGGGGGGGGGGGGGGGGGGGGGGGGGGGGGGGGGGGGGGGGGGGGGGGGGGGGGGGGGGGGGGGGGGGGGGGGGGGGGGGGGGGGGGGGGGGGGGGGGGGGGGGGGGGGGGGGGGGGGGGGGGGGGGGGGGGGGGGGGGGGGGGGGGGGGGGGGGGGGGGGGGGGGGGGGGGGGGGGGGGGGGGGGGGGGGGGGGGGGGGGGGGGGGGGGGGGGGGGGGGGGGGGGGGGGGGGGGGGGGGGGGGGGGGGGGGGGGGGGGGGGGGGGGGGGGGGGGGGGGGGGGGGGGGGGGGGGGGGGGGGGGGGGGGGGGGGGGGGGGGGGGGGGGGGGGGGGGGGGGGGGGGGGGGGGGGGGGGGGGGGGGGGGGGGGGGGGGGGGGGGGGGGGGGGGGGGGGGGGGGGGGGGGGGGGGGGGGGGGGGGGGGGGGGGGGGGGGGGGGGGGGGGGGGGGGGGGGGGGGGGGGGGGGGGGGGGGGGGGGGGGGGGGGGGGGGGGGGGGGGGGGGGGGGGGGGGGGGGGGGGGGGGGGGGGGGGGGGGGGGGGGGGGGGGGGGGGGGGGGGGGGTATATGATTTTTGGGACTAACCTATTAACCTAGAGCCCAGTGCCAGTTCTTGTTTTTTTTCCTTGTTTTAGAGTTTTGCAGAAAAGGAATACCAAACGGAGTCCAAACGGAATGAAACTTTTGCGGTGATTTTTCTTGGACCAGAAGACATCCAGAGGGCTTGGAGTGCATGTCAGGAAAGCCACGAGGCGGCCACAAGGTCGGGAGGCGCGCCCAGGGGGTAGGGAGCGCCCCCACCCTTGTGGGCCCCTCATGACTCCACCGACGTATTTCTTCCGCCTATATATTCTCAAATATCCCAAAACCTACCAGGGGAGCCACAAAACCACTTTTCCACCACCGCAACCTTCTGTACCCGTGAGATCCCATCTAGGGGCCTTTTCCAGCGTCCTGCCGGAGGGGGATTCGATCACAAAGGGCTTCTACATCAACACCATTGCCTCTCTGATGAAGCGTGAGTAGTTTACCACAGACCTACGGGTCCATAGCTAGTAGCTAGATGGCTTATTCTCTCTCTCTCTCTCTCTGATTCTCAATACAAAGTTCTCCTCGATGTTCTTGGAGATCTATTCGATGTAATACTTTTTTGCGGTGTGGGGGGGGGGGGGGGGGGGGGGGGGGGGGGGGGGGGGGGGGGGGGGGGGGGGGGGGGGGGGGGGGGGGGGGGGGGGGGGGGGGGGGGGGGGGGGGGGGGGGGGGGGGGGGGGGGGGGGGGGGGGGGGGGGGGGGGGGGGGGGGGGGGGGGGGGGGGGGGGGGGGGGGGGGGGGGGGGGGGGGGGGGGGGGGGGGGGGGGGGGGGGGGGGGGGGGGGGGGGGGGGGGGGGGGGGGGGGGGGGGGGGGGGGGGGGGGGGGGGGGGGGGGGGGGGGGGGGGGGGGGGGGGGGGGGGGGGGGGGGGGGGGGGGGGGGGGGGGGGGGGGGGGGGGGGGGGGGGGGGGGGGGGGGGGGGGGGGGGGGGGGGGGGGGGGGGGGGGGGGGGGGGGGGGGGGGGGGGGGGGGGGGGGGGGGGGGGGGGGGGGGGGGGGGGGGGGGGGGGGGGGGGGGGGGGGGGGGGGGGGGGGGGGGGGGGGGGGGGGGGGGGGGGGGGGGGGGGGGGGGGGGGGGGGGGGGGGGGGGGGGGGGGGGGGGGGGGGGGGGGGGGGGGGGGGGGGGGGGGGGGGGGGGGGGGGGGGGGGGGGGGGGGGGGGGGGGGGGGGGGGGGGGGGGGGGGGGGGGGGGGGGGGGGGGGGGGGGGGGGGGGGGGGGGGGGGGGGGGGGGGGGGGGGGGGGGGGGGGGGGGGGGGGGGGGGGGGGGGGGGGGGGGGGGGGGGGGGGGGGGGGGGGGGGGGGGGGGGGGGGGGGGGGGGGGGGGATTCACATCCATAGATTCATTATTGTTTTCAATCAAAGTAGACAAAGGCATATTATTAGGATAAATAGGAGCACTCTTATTAGCAAATAATTTCATATGTTCATCCATCTTTCCACTCAAAACATTGATTTCTTCAATCGCATGAACTTTTTTACTAGTCGAAGATCTTTCGGTATGCCATTGAGAATAATTGACCATAATATTATCTAGGAGTTTAGTAGCTTCTCCTAATGTAATTTCCATAAAAGTACCTCCCACGACCGAATCTAAAATATTTCTAGAAGCAAAATGCAATCCGGCATAAATTTTTTGTATAATCATCCACAAATTCAAACAATGAGTAGGGCAATTTCGTATCATCAATTTCATCCTCTCCCAAGATTGTGCAACATGTTCATGATCAAGTTTCTTAAAATTCATAATATCGTTCCTAAGGGAGATGATCTTAGCGGGAGGAAAATACTTGGAAATAAAAGCATCTTTACACTTATTCCACGAATCAATACTATTTTTAGGCAAAGATGAAAACCAAGTTTTAGCACGATCTCGAAGTGAGAACGGAAATAACTTCAACTTAACAATATCATTAACCACATCTTTTTTCTTTTGCATATCACACAAATCAATGAAATTATTAAGATGGGATGTGGCATCTTCATTGGGAAGGCCGGAAAATTGATCTTTCATAACAAGATTCAGCAAAGCGGTATTAATTTCACAAGATTCCGCATTAGTAGCGGGAGCAATCGGAGTACTAATAAAATCCTTATTATTGGTGTTGGAAAAATCACACAATTTGGTATTCTCTTGAGTCATCGTGACAAAGCAAGCAATCCAACACACGAGCACGCAAAAAGCAAACGAAGAAGACAAACGGAAGAGGAGGGAAGAAAAGGTGATTTTTTTTCGAAAATCGTTTTAGAAGTGGGGGAGAGGAAAATGAGAGGCGAATGGCAAATAATGTAATGCGAGGGATGAGAGTTTATGATGGGTACTTGGTATGTCTTGGCTTGGCGTAGATCTCCCCGGCAACGGCGCCAGAAATTGGCAAGTTGACAGGAGATCAAATCTTGACTTGACTTGGCGTAAACCTCCCCGGCAACGGCGCCAGAAATTCTTCCTGCTACTTCTTGAGCTTGCGATGGTTTTTCCCTTGAAGAGGAAAGGGTGATGCAGCAAAGTAGAGTAAGTGTTTCCCTCAACTTTTGAGAACCAAGGTATCAATCCAGTAGGAGACAACGCTCAAGTCACCGAATACCTGTACAAACAAACACAAACCTTGCACCCAACGCGATAAAGGGGTTGTCAATTCCATAACGGTTATTTGCAACGTGAGATCTGATAGAGATGATAAACGGTAAAGTAATATTTTTGGTATTTTTGGTTTATGGAACGGAAAGTAAAGATTGCAAAGTAAAAGAAATAGGAAACGGAAATTGTAGATCGGAAACTTATATGATGGAAAATAGACCCGGGGGACATAGGTTTCACTAGAGGCTTCTCTCAAGATAGAAATTATTACGGTGGGTGAACAAATTACTGCCGAGCAATTGATAGAAAAGCGCAAAGTTATGATGATATCTAAGGCAATGATCATGAATATAGGCATCACATCCGTGTCAAGTAGACCAAAACGATTCTGCATCTACTAGTATTACTCCACACATCGACCGACTCCTGCCTGCATCTAGAGTATTAAGTTCATAAGAACAGAGTAACGCATTAAGTAAGATGACATGATGTAGCGGGATAAACTCAAGCAATATGATGAAAACCACATCTTTTTATCCTCGATGGCAACAATACAATATGTGCCTTGCTGCCCCTACTGTCACTGGGAAAGGACACCGCAAGATTGAAACCAAAGCTAAGCACTTCTCCCATTGCAAGAAAAATCAATCTAGTTAGCCAAACCAAATCGATAGTTTGAAGAGACTTGCAAAGATATCAAATCATGCATATAAGAATTCAGAGAAGATTCAAATAATATTCATAGATAAACTGATCATAAATCCACAATTAATCGGATCTTGGCAAACACGCCGCAAAAGAGTATTACATCGAATAGATCTCCAAGAACATCGAGGAGAACTTTGTATTGAGAATCAAAGAGAGAGAAGAAGCCATCTAGCAACTAGCTATGGACCCGTAGGTCTTAAGTAAACTACGGGTACAGAAGGTTGCGGCGGTGGAAAAGGCCTCAAGATGTAGAAGCCCTCCGTGATCGAATCCCTCTCCGGCAGGATGCCGGAAAAGGCCCCAAGATGGGATCTCACGGGTACAGAAGGTTGCGGCGGTGGAAAAGTGGTTTTGGTGCCCCTCGGATGTTTTTGGGGTATAAGAGTATATATAGGCGAAAGACCTAGGTCAGAGGGGCTACGAGGGGCCCACAAGGTCGGGGGGCGCGCCCTCCACCCTTGTGGCCGCCTCGCGGCTCTTTCGACTTGCACTCGAAGTCTCCTGGGTGTCTTCTGGTCCAAGAAAAATCATCGCGAAAGTTTTATTCCATTTGGACTCCGTTTGGTATTCCTTTTCTGCAAAACTCTAAAACAAGGAAAAAAACAGAAACTAGCACTGGGCTCTAGGTTAATAGGTTAGTCCCAAAAATCATATAAAATAGCATATTAATGCATATAAAACATCCAAAATAGATAATATAATAGCATTGAACAATCAAAAATTATAGATACGTTGGAGACGTATCAGTGTCCTCACCTCATGACCGAAGGGGTAGCAAGGCGTGTATTTGTATTGTTGCCACTAAGGGTAAAATGACAGGGTTCAATCATATTGCTTGGTTTTATTCTATCTACATTATGTCATCATACCTCATGCATTACTCTGTTTGTTATGAACTTAATACGTAGAGAGGCAAGCATAGAAGCGCTATCGAAGTGGAGTAATGGTAGTAGATGCAGAATTGTTTTGGTCTACTTATCACGGACGTAATGCCTATATACATGATCATTGGCACGAATAACATCATACCTATGCGCTATTCTATCAATTGCCCAACCGTAATTTGACTACCCACCGTATGCTATTCTTATGAGAGAGAAGCCTCTAGTGAAAACTATGCCCCCGGGTCTACTTTTATCATATTACTAAAACCCTAATTACCTTGCTGCAATTTTACTCTTTTTATTTTACTTTGCAATTTATCTATCTATCACTATCAGATTTAATCCTTGCAAGTAACTAGTTCAAGGGGATTGACAACCCTCGTGCCCTCGTTGGGTGCAAGTATTTGCTCTTGTGTGTGTAGGTGCTGTTGACAAGGCATTTGCATGATTCTCCTACTGGTTCGATAACCTTGGTTCTCACTGAGGGAAATAATTATCGCTACTATATTGCTCCACCCTTCCTCTTCAGGGAAAATCCCAACGCAGCTCACAAGTAGCACCCATCTCTGCGGATACAAGAGGTGTGGTCATTAAACGCCCAATGCTTTTCTCTGATTCTATCTTAATTATCGAGGCAACCCCACGCGACGGATAGGGCCTTCGGCTGGACAACTGACTCTTGATGTTGGGTGTGTTCCAGTCAAGGCGTAATTTGGACACATCCCCCACTCTGATATGTTGCAAGCACATCTTGACGGGTGTCTTCCAGGGCACAAATTAATATCACAATGACCCCGTTCACAAGTATATGGTTGTAAGAATTAAGTCCTCATACCAATGCCTATTTTTATTATAAGTGTTCACCATTGCAACTTGATTACGATCCGGTCTAAACACTAGAATTTAATACTCTTGCAAAAGCTTGTTAGAAACCCTTGTCTTCAAGGTGCACGTTCTCTCGTGGGTTTGATAACTCAGGGTCACCTCTGGGGAAAAAGGCAAGAAAACCTTTTTGCTATATATTTACCAGATCACTAAAGGGTCTCATCAGTGATTTTTCTAATAATCCCTCTGATGTGGTCCAATCTAGTGCAAGATGATCCTGGAAAACTAAGAATGGCACCAGAGCAGGTAGCCCTTAGATTGAACCTATCATAAGCTCATTTTTATGCTTACATGCCTCTGTCATGGGCATCTACACCATGTTTATGTGCTTTTGATTATGCGTCAGCTATTTTTATGCCCTAAATCCTACCTGAGCACACCCAAGTTCATACTTGTACATGATTATGGTTAATTAGCTCAAGATTAGCTCCTATTTAGCCATCTTGCTCAAGATTGAACTCCTAATGATCATTTTCATGACTACTTGCAACTTTTAACCTAAGAACACATGCATCATGTTCATGTTTAAGGATTGTGCTTTAGTTAAGCTTTTGCCCAAATTATTTCATATTAAGCACCGGTTTGGCCCTAATTTATATAAGGTTTCAGCCCTAATAGTGCCCACATGAGCTAAATTGGAAATACGGCATCATTCCAAGCAAGCAGAAGAAAAGGGGATAAGTTGAATTAACCGAATTGTAGAAACCCTAAGCAAAATTCACCAAATCCCAAAACTCTAGATGCCAAAATCCTTAAGAATTTCACCAAATTAAGTGAACCCTAACCCTAATTCAAAGAAATTAGTGCGACAGATGTACCATAAGGGCCTCGGTGGTCGTTGTTGGCCGCCGTAGCTGCCTCCTCAGTTTTGCGAGTATGCTCGAGCAAGCACTCAAGTGGTCTCGCCGTCTGTCGCGATGGCAGGTTGTCCTCCCTATCATACTTGTTTTCGTTGGAGGCTCATCACCATGCTAGAGCGAATGCGCAACTGCCCATGCAGGGATGCCCGCTCGGGCATTGTCACCTCACAAAAAGAGCACCACCGTGTACTACTCAATGAAGCCGCACATGGTTCCCACAAGCGGACCTCGATGGTGCCATCTTTTCCCTCTCCATAGACTTACTGTCGGTGTACTAAATCTTGGGTCCCTTAGTACCCCATACTTGTGCATGGACGGTTGTAGCCATACCAGCGGCAAAGCCTGCCGGGAGAATGGCTGGAAGCGGATGCAAGACTATCAAGGAAGCATTCAAGCTGGTGGTTAGAAGACATAAGCCCGAAGGCCGGTCCCCGGCAAGATACTTGCCGGGATGGCTTGTGAAGCCCCGGCAAGACTCACCCCCGGCATGATCTCGCCACCCTGCCACCGCTCCAGCGTGGCGACCAACCTGCCATTTGGGTTTTGTCCTCCTGGATGCGTGTCATGGCACTAGCGGTGGACGGGCTTAAGCGGTGCTGATGGGACGGGCCCTTTTTCTGTCCCCAAGAAAGTAAGGGATACCTAAACGGAGCATTTAATGTGTTTGTCCTAAATCATCAGTGATAAACATGTAAACATTGTAGCAACTTTACACCTCTGGTATGTACTGTACGCCACTGTTGGTGACCCCTTGGACGTATAAAAGGGGGCCCAAGGCGTAGCTACAGAGGAGAGGACTCTCTGGCCCATTCTGCTTGTGTAGCTGCTGCTCGAACATACTGTTCACCGCAAGCGCTCCTGGAGCCTGGGCTTAAACACCCACAATAAAACAAAGCAGGAGTAGGGTTTTACGCTCCTCAGCGGCCCGAACCTGGGTAAAAATCCCTCGCGTTGATCGTTGGATCTGCTCTTTGTGTACGCCTTTTTCCTTGCCGAACCGCAAAAGGGATCCACTCGATCCCATAGGTGTCATACACCGACTTCTTTGGCGCACCAGGTAGGGGAGGAAGGTTGCACGAACTTGATTTAGCGATCAGCGCGTCAGTCTCTTCATCATCTTCTTGAGCATGGCTCCCAAGAAGAAGGGTTTCATGGCAGTTGATCCATCCACGTCCGGTTTGCTCGTACCTACACGGACAGGCGACGGCGTGGACGCAGGTGGAGGAGGTGGGTGTCTGGAGCCTCCATGATGCTCTGGCGATCAAAGCCAGGCGAGCGGCGTCGTTCGCAGTGGCGACAACAACCCACACACCACCAGGTCTAAGGACGGAGCCGTGTTGCCTACAGGTGGCACAGCAAACTCTAAGGACGGGATGGCGCCTTCTAAGACACCCACACCGGCGCATGCGTCACGGCCTTCTCAGGTCGTGCACGACGAACAGTGTCAGGACGTTGGTGGTTCTAGGCATCCCTAAGGAGAGACTCCTGCGCATCATTCCTGAGATGCGCGGGGCCAGCATGCACGCTAAAATGCCGGTGGAAGTGTGGCGCGGCCGCGAGACCGTGATGAAGCTCCTTCTAACACGGTTAGGAGTCAGAGCACCTCACGTTCCTCGCACCTCTCACCGCCGCCTACAACAACAGAAGCATTGGCACAAGCGCAGCTGCTCCTGGATTTCCCTCCCGTAGCGGAGATGCTCGAAGAATGGAGAGCTACTATTCAGAGCCTCATCGGCTTCGCTAATGGAGATGGGCCGCAACAGGCGAGGCCTTCGCGGTGGCAATCCATCGAGCCAACACGTGCTGATGGCGAAAAGACTGGAGATGGTATGACTACGGTGCACTCTCCTCCAAGATGACAACAGCGGTCGCTAACTCGGCGGATCGATGTCGGTGATGACGATTCCACGGTGTCGTCTGATCCGCGAGCTCACCACGATCAATGTCAAGTTCTTCGGGAGCGAAGCAGGGAAGACGCTCGAACTACCATCGAGCGGCGATGGGAAGCGTGCCATCTATCCGACAAATGCGTGGGACCCACTGTGGACAAGCCTGCGCTAGGGGATTCTGGTGACTTACCTTATGAGGTGGGTTGTCCAGCGTTTACTCGTGAGCTGCGGTGAGTCCAATGGCCCCATTCCCAAACATTCAAGCCGGAGGTCCTGGAGAAATACGATGGCAAGAATCACCAGTCGGAGTTCCTGAGCATCTACATCATTGCGGTGTAGGCTGCCAGGGCTCGAGACGACAAGGTATTTGCCAACTATTTCCCGTTGGTACTTACGCCCAACTGTAAGTGCATCTAGTGCCCCTTAGTAATTTTGGTGTATTGAAGACTTATAGGTTAAGGGACTAATGCGTTTGTGAGTGTACACAGGTTCTATAAGTCTATGAGGAGTTTGATATTTACAATGAAAGTCGACCCCTAAAAATGAATGTCTTCAGTTGAAGACTTTGGTTTTCTTGAAGACTTTGAAAGTGAGGAAATTGGTGTGACCTTGAAGACTTGATATTCATGCAAGGATTATGAAGCGTGAAGACTTTTGTTTTCGTAGTTTCATTTTCTTTTCTTGAGTCATAGGAAACACCGTACTGTTAAAGGGGGTCGAGGTAAAACTAAGGAAAAGTTTCCAAGTGATGCTCATCTCACAATCCTACACCTACCCAATCCTTTCGAGTGAAGCCATTGGAAATCTCATATAGTTCTGTCAATTTCTTCAGTGACAGAGATGAAGTTCTTCTATTCTCTGAGGAATTTGTTCTAACTGAGGAGTTAGGAATTCGCCAGTGCGGATTGCCTACAAGTGAGGAACATGATAGCCCTGAGGAATTTGATACTCAAATTTCCGACCGTTGCTGTGCTACGCGCCAGCTGTACCAAAATATCTACCCACCTAACGGTCATATCATTGAAGGGCATTTATATCTTGTCATGTCGGGCTACTCCCTAGGCTATAAATAGCGCCCCCTACAACCACTAGTTGGTTGGCTGCTCCGAGAGAAAGATTGACACTTGTCATTTAGAGCATCCCATCCTCCGAGGACTTTGAGCGAAAATCATCAAGTGAGGAAAAACCCAAAAACCCAAACACCTACCCAAAGTGATTGAGCATCACTGAAGAGATTGTTCCTGTGTGGAACCGACACTTGTTACCTTTGAGGACTGTGCATCCTCCAGACGGTTAGGCGTCATGGTCTAGAGCATCCAAGAGGAAATTATGGATCGCCGAGTGACCAAGTATGTGAAGGTTTGGAAGTCACCTGAAGACTTACCATGAGTGATTGGGCGAGGTCTATGTGACCTTAGATCAAGGAGAATACGGTGAGGACTATGTGTGCGGGACTGTGTGTCCTCAGGTTTAAATACCTAGCCGCTCCAAGCAGACGTACAACTGTCGCAGCAGTTGGAACTGGTCTACCAAATCATTGTCTTCACCGATATACTGTTTCTATTTCCTCAACCCTTTCATTTCCTCGCATACTTGCTGTGTATTTGATCGTTACTGTTTGAAGACTTTGACTGAAGACTTACCCAATTTCCTCATTCCTATTTTTCAGTCAGTTGTCTTCAGCCTGCTTATCCTGTATCACGCTACCTGTACTCTGTGCCTATTTCATTTCATCATGATGACTGTGCTTATGCCATGTTATGTTTGCATCTGAGTACTTATTCCGCTGCTAAGTAGTTCGTTGCTTAGGAATTTCCTCACCTTGAAATTCCTCAGTGACGAATTTGTGAAAATCACCTATTCACCCCCCTCTAGTCGATATAACGCACTTTCAATTGGTATCGGAGCGAGGTACTCCCTTGTTCTGTGTGATTTTGGTTGAACCACCAGGAGTTTTAGTTATGTCGACTGTATGCATGATCAAGGTCTCGGCTGGGTGTCCTACCTTTGATGGGACGGACTACCCCTACTGGAAGAACAAGATGCGCATGCTTCTTGAGGCAATTGACAATGATCTCTGGTACGTTGTGGAAAATGGCGTTCCCTCCGTCACTCCTTCCGTGAACGCTGCTGATGTGAAGAGATTCAAGCAACTCGACTCTCAAGCGAAGAATATCATATGTGGCCATCTGCGCAAAGGGCAATATGGCAGAGTGAGTGCTTTGGAGACAGCTAAGCTTATCTGGGATAGGCTGTCCAAGGTCAATGAAGGAGTCTCAACTCAACGTGACTCTCGAGTTGACGTTCTTCGCAATCTCTTCAACCGCTTCAAAAGACTCGACAATGAAAATGTTCAGCAAACCTTTGATCGCCTCACTGACATTTCAAACGAGCTTCAAGCACTGGGTGCCATTGACATCACCGACCATGAGGTGGTGAAGAAATTACTGAGGTTACTCGACTCTTCATTCAATACACTGGCACTGATGATTCAAGAACGTGGAGACTACAAGTCACTTGATCCTGCTGATATCCTCGAGAGGCTAAATACTCATGAGTTCCAACTTGCTGAGAAGAGAGATCTCTACAGACCGAGCTATGGTAGATCTCGCACACTGAAGGCCAAGGCAGTCTCTGAATCTGAAGATGAAGATTCTGGTAGCAGCCTTGGTGATCCTGAAGAACTGAGTCAGGTGCTAGCAATGCCCATGAGGAAATTCTAGAAGTTCTCTAGACATGGCCGATTTGGAAAATCCTCAAGAGGTGATGACATGAAATCAGATTCCTCATCCCGTGACTACAAGAAGAGAACTTGCCACAAATGCAAGAAACCTGGTCACTACATTACTGATTGTCCTCAGTGGGAGCAGGAATTAAAGAACAAGAAATACAAGGATGACAGTTCCGATGACTCAAAGAAGAAGAAATCCTCAAAGTCCTCATCTTCAAAATCTTCAAAGTCTTCATCTCACAAAAAGAGCAGTTCCAAGAAGGCTCGGGCATTCATTGGCAAGGAAATGGACTCTGAAGCTGAATCTGAGGAACATGAGGAAGAGGAGGCATCAAAGGAGTCATACTCTGGTGTGGCGAGCCTAGCCCTCTCTACTGCTTATGTTAGCAAGTCCATCTTCAACACTGAGGAAAATGGCTTCCCAAACACTGCTGATGAAGGCAACGATGACTATGCTCCCACCTATTGCTTCATGGCAAAAGGTGCCAAGGTACTCAAATATCCCTCCTTTGAATCAAGTGAGGATGAATCTGATGATAACCTCAAACCCAGCTATTCCAAACTTGCTAATGTTGCTGTTAAACAACAAAAGGCTTTGGAAAAGGTTCAAAATATGCTAGACAAAAGCGATGACCTATTAGGTGAGGAAATGGATCGAACTCAAACACTGACTGATAATCTTCAGCAACTACAGTCTAAGTTTGACAAGCTTCAAAGTCGCCATGAAACTCTCTTAGCCGATCATGAGAAGCTTTCTTATGAATTTCTTCAAAGAAAGCATGATCTTGAGAAGCTAAGGGTGAGTCATGAAGATCTTCAGAAGGAAAATGATTCATTACTTCCTCAACAGATCAGTTCCGCTCAGGAAGAATTTGTTCCACCATGCTTGAACTACATTGAACATGAAACTGCTAATTCTTCACCTAAAAGTTCAAATGCTTCTATTGCTGCAATTTCTTCAACTATCTCTGTGGTCACAAATTCCTCATCTGAGGATACCACTAGTATCACTGACGAAAATGTAGGGTTGAAGGAATTGTATGTGACAGGCATGTACAAAAGCCTCAAAGGGCATCAGACTCTTTGTGATGTGCTCAAAAAGCAGATCTTGAACTGGAACCCTAGGAAAGAGGGTATTGCATTTGAGAGGAAACTCAATGCTGATGGAACCTACTAGAAACCTGAGCAGTATCCCAAAACCTCATGGGTTGCTGCGAAGGGACCTCACGTAGATCCATCCACACTATCTGGCTTTACTTGTGAATCCTCATATTCATCTGATGAGTCATTTGACTCCAATTATAAACTGTTCAAAAATCAGTATGGTGAAGTATTTGCTAGATATGTTCGAACTAACTGCAGGAATGGTCCCCCTATGAAGAAAATCTGGGTTCCCAAAAGGTGCCTTGAAAGTCTTCAGGTGAATGTCCTCATGACACCACCTGTGAAGAATAGGAACCCCAGATCAAATTCTTCATATGGACCAAAGTCTTCATATGGATCCAAGTCCTCATATGATCATCATGCTAATGCTTCTATTTCGCAGGGAAAATCTAAGAGTTCTGATTATGTGCATTATTCTTCAAATCATTATGTTCATAAGTCCTCGAATAATTTATCTGCTTACTCATATGCCTATACTAATCCCTCTCCTATGAAACGAAGCGCTTTGGCTTCAATGCCACCTTTCTCTTATGGAGCTCGCAGAATGATGAACTCTTTGCCTCCCCTTCAGATGTGGGTGGTGAAGAAAAAGAACTAATCTCTTATGTAGCGTCAGGTCTCCAGACGAACTTGCTGAATCATCTAAAGAATTTGCTGGAGACCTGAAATGCTTGAAAGGACGCAAGCTAATCATGAAGAAATGCTTTATTCATTTCTCACGACCTCATACTGCTATATATACATATGTTACATTAATTGATGAAATTCTGTCTCATGAATTTGATGTCATATTCTTCACTCTGAAGTATATGTGTTCGTAAGATGCACTAATTCATCTACATGATGATTTACCCAAAGCTACTGAGTGGGTCCTCGATAGTGGATGTACTAATCACATGACCGGTGACAAGAGCTTACTGATGAACACTCCTTTATCTCCATCACATTTGAAGCATATCACCTACGCTGACAAAGGCAAAAGCAAGGTATTGGGTCTAGGTAGGGTTGCAATCTCAAAGGATCGACACATGGACAAAGTCATGCTTGTCGAGTCCCTCGGATTCAACCTCATGTCAGTCTCAATGCTTTGTGATCTTTATATGGTTGTTGTCTTTGGCAAATATCACTGCTTAGTGCTCATGGAATCTGACAATTCCAAAGTCTTCGAAGGCTTTAGGAGAGGAGACTTGTATATTGTTGATTTCTCTACAGGACCACAGCCTGCCACTTGTCTACTTGCAAAAGCTTCAGAAGGATGGCTATGGCATCGACGACTGGGTCATGCTGACATGAGGAACTTACACACGCTCGTGAAGAAAAAGCACATCATTGGCATCGAGGGTGTCAAATTCCTCAAAGATCATCTTTGTGGGGCTTGTGAGGCTGGAAAGATGACCAGAGCCAAGCACCCCTCGAAGACTATCATGACTACCTCTCGTCCTTTTGAATTGCTTCATATGGACCTCTTTGGCCCTACTCATTATGCCACACTAACAAATGCAGCATCTCTATATGGCTTTGTCATTGTTGATGATTATTCTCGTTACACATGGGTGCATGTCATTACTTACAAAACTGAACTGCAGGAAGTCTTCATACGATTTTCTTCAAGGGCTTCGACGAATTTCGGTGTGAAGATCAAGCATATACGTAGAGACAATGGGACCGAGTTCAAGAATACTGGTCTTGATGACTATCTCGATGAACTTGGTATTACTCATGAGCTGTCTGCCCCATACACTCCACAGCAGAATGGCATTGTGGAGCGCAAAAACAGGACTCTTGTTGAGATGGTTCGCACCATGCTTGATGAATACAAGACACCTCATCGCTTCTGGCCTGAGGCAATTGATACTGCATGCCACATCATCAACAGGGTATATCTTCACAAATTCTTCAAGAAGACCTCATATGAACTCCTCACTGACAAGAAACCCAATGTGAGTTATTTCAAAGTCTTCGGTGCTAAATGTTGGATTAGAGATCCTCATCACAATTCTAAATTTGCACCGAAAGCACATGAAGGTTTTATGCTTGGTTACGGAAAGGACTCGCACACCTACAGGGTCTTCAACACCTATCACAACAAGGTTGTTGAAACTGTAGATGTGCGGTTCGATGAAACTAACGGCTCGCAAAGAGAGCAGATACCTCCTGTGCTAGATGAAATGTCACCTGAGAACTCCATCAAGCTAAAGGCTACTGAGGATGTTATTCCTACCGAAGAATCTGCTGAAGAAGTCATTCCAGATCGTGAAGAAAATCATGCTGGTGCATCTGAAGAAAATGGCTCTGAAGAAAATGCTGGGCCAAATCAAAGTCATCAACCTGCTCATCCTCGCGTTGCAAATGAAGTACAGATTGAGAGAATCATCAACGACATCAAGGCACCAGGTCCTCTTACTCGCTCAAAAGCTTCACATTTGTCTAACTTTTGTGGGCATTTTGCCTTCATCTCTATCACAGAGCCCACCAAAGTTGATGAGGCATTTCTGGATCCTGAATGGATTCAAGCGATGCAAGAGGAATTACATCAATTCGAGCTGAACAATGTGTGGGAGCTTGTCAAGCGACCAGACCCACGCAAGCACAATATCATCGGTACCAAATGGATCTACCGCAACAAGCAAGATGAAAATGGCCTTGTGGCAAGGAATAAGGCTCGTCTTGTAGCTCAAGGTTACACACGGGTTGAAGGAATTGATTTCGATGAAACTTTTGCACCTGTTGCTAGACTTGAGGCTATTCGCATATTGCTTGCTTATGCTAACCATCATAATATCATCTTATATCAAATGGATGTGAAAAGTGCTTTCCTCAATGGTAAGCTTGAGGAAGAAGTATATGTTGCTCAACCCCCAGGTTTTGAAGATCCTAAGCATCCTGACAAAGTCTTCAGACTCAATAAAGCCCTTTATGGCCTCAAGCAGGCCCCTCGAGCGTGGTATGATACTTTGAAGGAATTCCTCATGAAGGAAGGCTTCAAACCCGGTTCACTCGACCCAACTCTTTTCACCAAAAGCTATGATGATGAATTATTCGTGTGCCAAATATATGTAGATGATATTATCTTTGGCTGTACTAACCAACATTACAGTGACGAATTTGCTTATATGATGAGTGAGGAATATCAAATGTCCTTGATGGGAGAATTGAAATTCTTCTTAGGTCTTCAAATTCGTCAACATCGCAATGGCATCTTCATTTCTCAAGAGAAATATCTCAAGGACGTTCTGAGGAAATTCGGTATGCAAGAGTGCAAAGGAGTCAAAATCCCTATGCCCACAAATGGCCATCTATGCACCGATAAAAATGGTATAGACTTCGATCAAAAGGTATACCGCTCCATGATTGGCTCTTTATTGTACCTATGTGCATCTAGGCCAGACATTATGCTTAGTGTTTGCATGTGTGCCCGTTTTCAAGCTACACCGAAGGAATCACACCATAAGGCTGTGAAACATATCCTTCGATATCTAGCTCACACTCCAACACTTGGATTATGGTATCCCAAGGGCTCGGCTTTTGATCTCATTGGATATTCTGACTCTGACTATGCTGGTGATCGAGTGGATCGCAAGTCAACATCAGGCACATGCCATTTCCTCGGACGATCCTTAGTATGTTGGTCCTCGAAGAAGTAGAACTGCGTATCACTTTCTACTGCTGAAGCTGAGTATATTGCTGCTGGTTCTTGCTGTGCTCAATTGCTGTGGATGGAGCAAACCCACAAGGACTACGGCATCAACATGAAGAATGTGCCACTCTACTGCGACAACAAGAGTGCCATCAAGATTGCTCATAACCCAGTTCAACACTCAAAGACAAAGCACATCCAGATTCATCATCATTTTCTTCAAGATCATGTGTTGAAGGGCGACATCTCTATCGAGCACGTGAAGACTGAAGAACAGCTAGCCGATATCTTCACAAAGCCCTTGGATGAGAAGAAATTTAGCAAGTTGCGGTGTGAGCTAAATATCTTAGAATCTTTGAATGTTCTTTGAAAAGGACACACGTCCTAACACTTATGCAAAAATTGATGACTTAGATGTGCAACACACGAAGTAATGTTTTTTCTTCAATCAATGAAGACAAACCCGCTAAGTGTGAAGAAATTAATGAGGAATTTGATTCTCAGAGCCCTACGACAATTGTACACGGTGTCTGAAATCATCATTCTAATACGGTGGGACACGCAACCACAAAAGTTGAAAATCTTCAAAATTGAGTTTTTTCTTCATTTTGTAAATTCTTCAAATTTTCAAATTCTTCCACTTTGCTAAGTCTTCACTCTTTCTGACTGTGTTCTTCATTGACTATATATATATTTGAGTTTTTCAGTCCTCTACAGCATCCACTTATTACTAATTCTTCAAGTTGACCTTTACCTAAGTGAATGTGATCGGAACCTTCCCCCCTCTATCCTAAACTCAACCCAGTCTGTTCACAAATTCTTCATGTGCGCTCTATTTGAAACCCGTTCAAAGTCTTCACCGTGTCCTTGACAGCTGAAGAATTTGCGAACGAAACCTTAAAATATTCTTATATGAATTTTTGGCTCTTGCCGCTCAAAATGTTCCACATCCCTCGATAAGATTTATCTATTCACCCATGATCTAACACGATCTCCACTTCACAGTACGTGGGTGACACATGTCGCTAGGATGAGAAAGGTCAGGGGCACGTTCGTCCATTATCTTTGGACGAGCGATTTTTCACCTCGGCTATAAATACCCCTCGCCCTCCTCAGATCTCATTTACCCTGCTCGATCTCACTCCCCTCGCTCGAGCTCTCAGACCTAGCGCCGCTGCTACACTCCATCGTTGCCGGCGAGGAAGAGCTTCACTGCCTCGACCTCGTCGCCGTCGTACTCACGCCGGCCGTGGAAATCTTCACTCCGCCGCCGCCGTAGCTGTTTTCCATCGCCAAGTTAGGGCGTGGAAGATCTGAACGGACGAGCTTCTCCACTGCTACTCTCAGTTCGTCGTGTTCTTCGTCAAGGGTAAATAAAATCTATTTTTACTGCCCTTGTTGATCCTGATGATTTCCACAAAATCTTCAAAAGGTGTTTATTCTTCAACTTTCATGTTCTTAAACACCAACTTGCTTCTGTTCTTGATTTGTTTCTCTAAGCAACGTTTTTCTTCAAGATTCCTCAATTGTGTGGATTTTTAATCTATACAACTCTGGAACCTATGTCAAAGAACACTTAGTGAAATTCCTCAAGACACCCCTGGTCATATTCCTCAAACTTGATACTTTTGAAAAACTTCTGAGAACGCATATGACCTCTCCTAATTCTTCGCACCTATATTCTGTTCACAGGTACACATGTCCGCTGCTGAATCTCTAGGTTCTCATCAACTTAACTCATTTGCAGCATTCCTTGAAGAAAAATTGCATACCTCGTCAGAAAATTTGATTGTTCAAAATCCTCAAGTGAAGAAGATGGCTGATGGTAAAAGACCTCAGAAGGGAGGAAAGAGGCCAGAGACAAATACTGCTTTTCAGATCCCTGAAGAAATCTATGCAGGGTACTGTACTCCTGATGAAGCAACTCATGGCAAAGAGAATAAGAATGAGCGGAAAGTGCGCATTCAGAAGATCGAGAGGATATGGGCAAGAGAATGGAGGGAGTATCGATATGTGACTCCAAAGTACATGAAGAAATTCACTATCAACCCTCCATGTCCAGGACCTTCATTGGCTCCAGGCCAAGAAGCTGATCCCACAAGCATCAGAAGAGGTGAGGAATTTCCCAAGGAGTGGGCTAAGCGTCAAGCCAAGCTGGCCAAAATGGCTAAGGAGGTAGTGAAGAAATTCAATGAAGATTCTGTTGCTGCCGCTGCTGAGGCCTCTGCTAGCAAGCCTAAGAAGGCTATGACAAAGAAACCAGCTGTCAAGACAAGTTCCTCAGTTGCAATGCCCTCATGGCCAAGCTCTTCAAAGCCCTCACAGCCTGATCCTCTAGCAACTTCTTCAAAAACAGCTCCAACTCCCTCTGTTGCAAAATCCTCAGCTGCTCCTACAAAGTCCTCAGCACCTGTGCATCTTGCCATGTGCCAAAGGACTACTGGAATCTCAATTGCTTCAGGAGCCTCTGCAAGTTCTTCAGCTCCACCTCAGTCTTCAATAGCTCCAACCTTGTTGAAGAAAAAGGCCACTGCTAGACGAGGCACAAGGCCAAGTCCTCACAAGAAGCAGGTCACCTTTCAGGTTTCGTCAAGCGAAGACGAAGCTGATGATGAAGAATTAGCTGAGATCATCAGAGATCGACAACAAAGAGCCACTAGTGCCAAAGGCAGTGCTGTGCCCCTCATGCTGGATCCAAGGAAGATCCTTGATTTCATTAATCTATGGCACAAGAACCCTAACACACCTTTGCCTGAATTAAACCTCAGTCCTGGTCAAAGTCACATGTTAACGGCCTTCATTACTGAAGAAAAATGGAAATTTGAAAAGGCCAGGCAGGTGAAGAAGGCTCAGTACAAGAAGGAGCGTTTTCTAAAGAAAAATGTTGTAAATATGTCTCTTGATGAACTTGTGAATCTGCAAAAGAAGATCAAAGCTCTCAGTGATGAATTTGACGCATATCGAGCAGATTGGCTAGGTGCCAAGGTCAGGTTTGTCAAGCTGGCCAAAACCCTCAAGCCAAACATTACAGCTCCAGCACAACAACTTGAAATTCCTCAGACTGATACATCTGCTCAGCCTACTGATGAACATGCAAGCACAGCTGATGAAAATTAGACTGTTGAAGAAAATGAAAGTACCAGGGCTGATGAAGAAATTCCAGTCTGTGAAGAAAATGCCAGGGCAACCACCAATGTTGCGCCTGAAGAGCAAACCAGGCCAGTTGATGCATCTGCTACTGCGCCTAAGGAATCTGAACATGCCAAGGCAACTGCATCAGTTGTGCCTGAAGAAATTCAACCAATTTCATCTGCTCCTCCTGCAAAGTCATCACAGATGAAAAATGTCCACCTTCCTTCTGCATCAGAAGCGAAGAAGACCAAAGCCGCAGAGAAGGCTGCGGTGAAGAAAAGGAAAGCATCAGCATCTTCAGAGTCTTCAGCTCCCAAGAAAGTGAAGACTTTGATGAGCTCATCTGAAAACCCAATTGATGCTGTTCCAATCTCAAGCATGCCATCAAAGGAGATTGTTCCCTTTGGTGAGGAATATGTCATACCTGATGACGGTGATAAAGAAAATCCTTCTGCTGCTTTGTCCGAGCAGTTGGATGAAGACATTGAAGTGGATGATATCCCTTCAACTCCGCTAGTATCATCGCCCATGCCTCAGTTCACAGCTGAAGAGGCAGGCGTCAAAGAAATTGATGAAGAATATGAGGATGTGGATATTGGGTCTACAACTCCTATTCTGAATGATGACTTGTGGGAAAGTCATCACCCCAATTCACCTCTGACAACCCCACTACATCAAGTTCCTCAGTCCCTTGTGCCAACTGAAGAAATTCATACGGGCTCTGATGGACCTCAATCTTCACTTCAATCTATTCCTAAAGAAGTTCCAGCCGCTAGTGCTGAAGAAATGGAGGCCAAGGCTGCTGCTGATACAGCTAATGAAATTCCTCAGCCTGTGACTCCAGAGGTTGTGCATCAAGAGGCTGTGAAGATTTCAACTGTAAATCTTCAGCCCAAGCCACAGGATCCTCATACCAAGAAGCAGAAGTTCAAGGCTGATGACTTCTTTACTGAGCATCAATTCTTCACTGACTATAATCCTTATGACTCTGCTCGACTTGGTCGCAAGCATTTCTGGACGGTCAGTCAAATGAATTTCTATTCCTCACTGCTGTTTGATAAAGACAAGATCTTTGGACATGAGCAAATTCCTCATGTGGATATGGAGTCTCTTCCATGCTTCACCCCTGTCCTCAGTGTTCTTCATGATGCTGGGCTGCTCAACTTCTGCACCGACATCTACGATTGGAATGAAGAACTCATTCTTCAATTCTATGCCACACTGCATATCACTGGAAATGTTGAAGATGTAAATTCATGGGTGCTAGACTGGATGACTGATAATACTCATTTCAAAGCACCGGCCTCTGAATTGCTTCACGCCGTCCCAGTCAGTCCTCCCACTGAACATGCTAGGCTCATTTATGAGGAACCTGAACTCTCAAATCATTTGATGCAAGTACCGATGAAGCCTTTGAAGGCTGGCCAAATTCCAAGGACCACTTTCCTTGTCAAGGAATTGCTTTATGTGCCAAGGACAGTTTATTGCATATTGACCAAAACCCTTAGTCTTATCAAGGGCCACAACTCTGATGACGAAGAGGTTGTCGGCATTATGAAGAATCTGCTGTTCAATATCATTCATGGTATTCCTATCAACTACCACGATTTCTTCATGAGGACTTTGGCCAATGCTGCTCTGTCACCTTTTGAGTTGAAGCCTTATGCTCCCTGGATCATGAAATTCATCAGATCAAGGTCTTCAATTCATTATAAGGCTGACTTTGAAAATCATCTCAGCTATTTGCCCCCTATTGAAGTCCTCAGACGGACTATTTCCTCAGCTGATGAGAAGGGCAAGGCTGCTATTATAGATGAAGGCACTCGTCCATTGGATGGACAGTTTCACAAAGCTGCATCCTATTCCACCAATGATGACTCTGCAACACAAGATTCTGCCGCCAAAGCTTTAGAACAAGATCCTTGAGCCACAACTCGGTGTGTGATGACTGATCGTGAACTTCTCCTTAGTCTTCATCAGAAAGTTGATCAAAATCACAAGTGGGTCAAGCGTCAGTTTGGTGCAATTCTTCAGAACATGATAGTCACTCAAAATACTGTGAAGAAGAATCACTACTACTTGCAATAAGTCTTTGACCGCACTTGGGCTATTCTGTCGAATCTTTATAGTGCTGAAGATCTCAAGAAATTGAGCTTTCAACAGGACTTTGACTAGTCTCAGCCACCTTCGAAGAAGTTCAACAAGGTCAAAGTTCCTCAGCTCGTCGCCAGTTCATATGGGGGGGGGGGGGGGGGGGGGGGGGGGGGGGGGGGGGGGGGGGGGGGGGGGGGGGGGGGGGGGGGGGGGGGGGGGGGGGGGGGGGGGGGGGGGGGGGGGGGGGGGGGGGGGGGGGGGGGGGGGGGGGGGGGGGGGGGGGGGGGGGGGGGGGGGGGGGGGGGGGGGGGGGGGGGGGGGGGGGGGGGGGGGGGGGGGGGGGGGGGGGGGGGGGGGGGGGGGGGGGGGGGGGGGGGGGGGGGGGGGGGGGGGGGGGGGGGGGGGGGGGGGGGGGGGGGGGGGGGGGGGGGGGGGGGGGGGGGGGGGGGGGGGGGGGGGGGGGGGGGGGGGGGGGGGGGGGGGGGGGGGGGGGGGGGGGGGGGGGGGGGGGGGGGGGGGGGGGGGGGGGGGGGGGGGGGGGGGGGGGGGGGGGGGGGGGGGGGGGGGGGGGGGGGGGGGGGGGGGGGGGGGGGGGGGGGGGGGGGGGGGGGGGGGGGGGGGGGGGGGGGGGGGGGGGGGGGGGGGGGGGGGGGGGGGGGGGGGGGGGGGGGGGGGGGGGGGGGGGGGGGGGGGGGGGGGGGGGGGGGGGGGGGGGGGGGGGGGGGGGGGGGGGGGGGGGGGGGGGGGGGGGGGGGGGGGGGGGGGGGGGGGGGGGGGGGGGGGGGGGGGGGGGGGGGGGGGGGGGGGGGGGGGGGGGGGGGGGGGGGGGGGGGGGGGGGGGGGGGGGGGGGGGGGGGGGGGGGGGGGGGGGGGGGGGGGGGGGGGGGGGGGGGGGGGGGGGGGGGGGGGGGGGGGGGGGGGGGGGGGGGGGGGGGGGGGGGGGGGGGGGGGGGGGGGGGGGGGGGGGGGGGGGGGGGGGGGGGGGGGGGGGGGGGGGGGGGGGGGGGGGGGGGGGGGGGGGGGGGGGGGGGGGGGGGGGGGGGGGGGGGGGGGGGGGGGGGGGGGGGGGGGGGGGGGGGGGGGGGGGGGGGGGGGGGGGGGGGGGGGGGGGGGGGGGGGGGGGGGGGGGGGGGGGGGGGGGGGGGGGGGGGGGGGGGGGGGGGGGGGGGGGGGGGGGGGGGGGGGGGGGGGGGGGGGGGGGGGGGGGGGGGGGGGGGGGGGGGGGGGGGGGGGGGGGGGGGGGGGGGGGGGGGGGGGGGGGGGGGGGGGGGGGGGGGGGGGGGGGGGGGGGGGGGGGGGGGGGGGGGGGGGGGGGGGGGGGGGGGGGGGGGGGGGGGGGGGGGGGGGGGGGGGGGGGGGGGGGGGGGGGGGGGGGGGGGGGGGGGGGGGGGGGGGGGGGGGGGGGGGGGGGGGGGGGGGGGGGGGGGGGGGGGGGGGGGGGGGGGGGGGGGGGGGGGGGGGGGGGGGGGGGGGGGGGGGGGGGGGGGGGGGGGGGGGGGGGGGGGGGGGGGGGGGGGGGGGGGGGGGGGGGGGGGGGGGGGGGGGGGGGGGGGGGGGGGGGGGGGGGGGGGGGGGGGGGGGGGGGGGGGGGGGGGGGGGGGGGGGGGGGGGGGGGGGGGGGGGGGGGGGGGGGGGGGGGGGGGGGGGGGGGGGGGGGGGGGGGGGGGGGGGGGGGGGACAAACCCAAAGTGATTGAGCATCACTGAAGAGATTGTTCCTGTGTGGAACCGACACTTGTTACCTTTGAGGACTGTGCATCCTCCAGACGGTTAGGTGTCATGCTTTAGAGCATCCAAAAGGAAATTGTGGATCGCCGAGTGACCAAGTCTGTGAATGTTTGGAAGTCACCTGAAGACTTACCACGAGTGATTGGGCGAGGTCTGTGTGACCTTAGCTCAAGGAGAATACGGCGAGGACTGTGTATCCGGGACTGTGTGTCCTTAGGTTTAAATACCTAGCCGCTCCAACCAGACGTACAACTATCACAGTAGTTGGAGCTGGTCTACCAAATCATTGTCTTCACCGAGCTACTGGTTCTATTTCCTCAACCCTTTCATTTCCTTGCATACTTGCTGTGTATTTGATCGTTACTATTTCAAAACTTTGAATGAAGACTTTCCCAATTTCCTCATTCCTATTTCTTCAGTCAGTTGTCTTCAGCCTGCTTATCCTGTATCACGCTACCTGTACTCTGTGCCTATTTCATTTCATCATGATGACTGCGCTTATGCCATGTTATGTTTGCATCTGAGTACTTATTCCACTGCTAAGTAGTTCGTTGCTTAGGAATTTCCTCACCTTGAAATTCCTCAGTGATGAATTTGTGAAAATTGCCTATTCAGCCCCCTAGTCGATATAACGCACTTTCACCAACATCAGGTCATGGTTGATGCATCTGCCGAAGAATTCCATTTCCACCTGGGCAGATTTATGTCATGAGTTTGTTGGCGCCTTTACCTGAGGCCACCAAGCTCCTGGCCAGGAAAGCGATTTGCATCTCATCCCCCAGAAAGTGGGCGAGCCCTTGTGCAAGTACATACAGAGATTCAGCCATATACAGCACAACATCCCAGATGTTCACCCTGCCGCTGTTATTAGCGTGTTTCATCAGAATTTGCGCAACCGCAAGATGTGGGAAGAGCTGGCGATGAACAAAGTCAGGGATGTTGCCAAGCTCTATGCTCTGGCTAACAAATGTGCTCGGGCTGAAGAGGGAAGGAGATTCCCCGGCGAGGATGCTAGCACAGGAATCGACTCTAAAGGCGAAGACGCTGTCGCCTCGACAAAGAAAGGCCGACGGCGTAACAAGAAGCGCAAGGGCAAGGCCGTGCTTGCCGTTGAGGAATCCGGCAACACCGGCACCGCCAAGAAGATCAAGGCTAATGGCCCCAGCAAGGAGGTTGCCGGGTGTGCCTCTTGTCAGGCCTTGGTGGTTGCCGACAAGCCGGAGGGCTCCGACAAGCAGTACTACAAGATCCATCGCACCAAGGGCCATGATCTCCAAAATTGCTGGCAAGTTGAGCAGCTTGTCGAGAGGCAGAAAGCTGGGTATGAAAAGCGAGATAAGGAGAGGGCCCAGGATGGTGCTGAAGGGTCACGATGGTGCCGAGGAGGTCGCCGTGGCAAGGCCAAGCAATAGAAGGAGATGCCTGCTCGAGGTCACGATGAGGAAGAGGCGGGGTGACTATGATAGTGAAGGGGATGACGAGTCCAGTGAGCACGAGTTCCAAAAAGCTACAGAAGCTATGTGCATTGATGAAGGTGCCTCATTGCATTCTTCTCATCGCCAACTTAAACAGCGGGCACGCGAGATTAATGCTCAAAGCCATCAGTCGATGCCCGGAAACCATTGAAATGGTCCAACACGCCTATCATTTTTTACGCTGAGGATCACCCTGATCGCACAACCGTGGTCGGGTGTTTGCCATTGTTGGTTTCACCAACGATTCGCAACCTCAAAGTGACAAAAATGTTAGTTGACGGTGGGGCCGGTTTGAACTTGATCTCGCCTAATGTGATCAAGAGGTTGCAAATTTTTGATGAAGATCTCGAGGAAACGGGCACGTTTCAAGGGATCAATCCAGGAAGGAGCTGGCCGAAGGGCAAGATCACACTGCCGGTAACATTTGGTAGTGAGCTGAACTATAGAACAGAAAAGATTGTTTTCGACGTCGCCAAGATCCCGCTGCCATATAATGGGATTCTTGGCCGTCCAGCGCTGGCCAAATTCATGGCGGCATCGCACTACACTTATAATGTATTGAAGATGCCCGGGCTGATGAGCGTCATCACTATCAACTCCGACATGAAGGTTGCGCTTATCTGCACCGACCAACTCTACCGGGAGGCAGTTGCCGCATCTGCCTCCAAGGCACTTGCTCCTGCTGAGGGAGTCCTAGATTAGGGGGTCCCCGGGCATCCGAGCTATGTGACATGGGCCGGTAGGATGGGCTGTGAAGATACGAGATAGAAGACCTTCTCCCGTGTCCAGATGGGACTCTCCTTTGCGTGGATGGCAAGTTAGGCGTTCGGATATGACGATTCCTTTCTCTGTAAACCGACTCTGTACAACCCTAGGTTCCCCCGGTGTCTATATAAACCAGAGGGTTTAATCCATAGAGGCTATAACAATTCCCACAAGCTAGACATCTAGGGTTTAGCCATTACGATCTCGTGGTAGATCAACTCTTGTAACCCCTATACTCATCAAATACAATCAAGCAGGACGTAGGGTTTTACCTCCATCAAGAGGGCCCGAACCTGGGTAAACATCGTGTCCCCCGTCTCCTGTTACCTTCGATCCTCAGACGCACAGTTCGGGACCCCCTACCCGAGATCGGCCGGTTTTGACACCGACATCGGTGCTTTCATTGAGAGTTCCACTGTGTCGTCAGCAGAAGGTTCGATGGCTCATTCGATCATCAACAACGATGCTATTTCCGGGGAGACCTTCCTCCCCGGTCAACTTTTTGTGTTCGGCGGCTTCGCTCTGCGTGCCAACTCGATCGGCCGCCTCGAGCAGATCAACAGCTACGCCCCTGGTCATGAGATCAGTTTTGGGAATCTGAATTATGTCGCCGATATCCGAGGAGACTTGATCTTCGAAGGATTCACGGCTCCGACCAACGCTCTGGCCTTAGATCCAGAGCAAATCACTGGGTCCGGAGATGGGATTTTGGAACCCGCCAGACTCACCGCAATCATGGAGCTTACTACCGGAGATCCAGAGGAGACTGCGTCATCGGCTAGCCCGGAGTCAAACCGGATTCCCTTTATCACCGAAGAGCCGGACTCGTCCCCGGACTCTTAATCCGAACTATTAAGCTCCACGACAAGTACGTAAGCATGGCCAGGAGGCCTTCGCCTCACCCAGCGCCAAAGACTTTGGTCACCCCGTCCAATCCTCGCCCTTAAGCGAGGCTCTGGACTTAATGCGATCCCTCGCCATTACAGAGGAATCAGTTTCGAACTACGCCCAGCCCGGACTAGGAGCTGAGAGCGGGGAATTTTACATCCCACCCACCACCCACTTGATAGCCACTGTCGAAGACTTAACCGACATGCTCGATTACGCTTTCGAAGAAGTCGACGGTATGGACGACGATGCCAGAGCCGAACCAGCTCAAAACCCGCCCATCACCGGGCGTTGGACTACCACTTCTACATACGACGTGTACATGGTGGATACACCCAAAGAGGACGACGATGGCAATCAGGATCCGATCAAGGACAAGCCCGTCGAGGCTCCACCAAAGCGACGACGTCAATGATGCCGTTCAAAATCACGGCGAGGAAAGGAAAGTAATACTGGCACCGGAGATAATGACACCCCGGAGAATGCCGAAGACTCGGAGCACCCTATCGAGCCTGCCGTAGAACAGGATGACGGGGAAGACGGACAAGTCAACCTAGATGAACCGACGAAGAACGATGATTCGGAGGACAGTAACTATTTACCGGCCTTCGAGGAGGAAGTCAGCCTTGGCAACGAAGATTTCATCATGCCAGAGGAACCCCTCGAGCAAGAACACTTTAGGCAATAGCTCATCGCAACAGCGAGGAGCCTAAAAAAGAAACCGCAACAGCTTCAAGCCGAAGAGGATACGCTCAACGATAGATGGACTAAAGTCCTAGCGGCCGAAAAATATGGCCTCGAGCGCCCAACAAAGAGCTACCCGAAGCGCAGGCTACTACCACAATTTGACAATGAGGCCCTTGAGCCAATACCGTCAAGGTATAATCCTGCTGATGAACCAGACCGACCACCACGCGGTCGGGACAGAGCGGCTACACACGCCGAACACCAGCCCGCGCCACCTCGCCGTAAAAGCAGGGGGTAGCTGCTCCGGACTACACCTATGACCTACGACAGGAGTTGGACAATAGAGCCAGCTAGACCAGATCAATCTACGGATCAAGGGGATGTGCTCCAACAAGAGACGACGGCCGTCAAGCCTGGCGTGATAAGCACAATCTCAACCGGGCTGACAATCGAATACGGATATCATCCGAATTCCATCATGATGTTGCCCGATGTAGAGGCGCCGCACACCCCTTGTGCTTTACCGATGAGGTAATGGAGCACCAATTTCCAGAAGGGTTTAAACCCGTAAACATCGAATCATATGATGGAACGACAGATCCCGTGGTATGGATTGAGGACTTTCTTCTCCACATACACATGGCCCGCGGTGACAATCTCCACGCCATCAAGTACCTCCCACTAAAATTAAAGGGACCGGCTCAGCACTGGCTAAACAGCCTCCCAGAAAACTCCATTGGCAACTGGGAAGATTTGGAAGATGCCTTTAGAGACAACTTCCAAGGCACATATGTCCGGCCTCTAGATGCTGACGACCTTAGTCATATAGTCCAGCAACCCAGAGAGTCAGCCCAGAAGCTCTGGACCAGGTTCCTAATTAAACCCCCCCCCCCCCCCCCCCCCCCCCCCCCCCCCCCCCCCCCCCCCCCCCCCCCCCCCCCCCCCCCCCCCCCCCCCCCCCCCCCCCCCCCCCCCCCCCCCCCCCCCCCCCCCCCCCCCCCCCCCCCCCCCCCCCCCCCCCCCCCCCCCCCCCCCCCCCCCCCCCCCCCCCCCCCCCCCCCCCCCCCCCCCCCCCCCCCCCCCCCCCCCCCCCCCCCCCCCCCCCCCCCCCCCCCCCCCCCCCCCCCCCCCCCCCCCCCCCCCCCCCCCCCCCCCCCCCCCCCCCCCCCCCCCCCCCCCCCCCCCCCCCCCCCCCCCCCCCCCCCCCCCCCCCCCCCCCCCCCCCCCCCCCCCCCCCCCCCCCCCCCCCCCCCCCCCCCCCCCCCCCCCCCCCCCCCCCCCCCCCCCCCCCCCCCCCCCCCCCCCCCCCCCCCCCCCCCCCCCCCCCCCCCCCCCCCCCCCCCCCCCCCCCCCCCCCCCCCCCCCCCCCCCCCCCCCCCCCCCCCCCCCCCCCCCCCCCCCCCCCCCCCCCCCCCCCCCCCCCCCCCCCCCCCCCCCCCCCCCCCCCCCCCCCCCCCCCCCCCCCCCCCCCCCCCCCCCCCCCCCCCCCCCCCCCCCCCCCCCCCCCCCCCCCCCCCCCCCCCCCCCCCCCCCCCCCCCCCCCCCCCCCCCCCCCCCCCCCCCCCCCCCCCCCCCCCCCCCCCCCCCCCCCCCCCCCCCCCCCCCCCCCCCCCCCCCCCCCCCCCCCCCCCCCCCCCCCCCCCCCCCCCCCCCCCCCCCCCCCCCCCCCCCCCCCCCCCCCCCCCCCCCCCCCCCCCCCCCCCCCCCCCCCCCCCCCCCCCCCCCCCCCCCCCCCCCCCCCCCCCCCCCCCCCCCCCCCCCCCCCCCCCCCCCCCCCCCCCCCCCCCCCCCCCCCCCCCCCCCCCCCCCCCCCCCCCCCCCCCCCCCCCCCCCCCCCCCCCCCCCCCCCCCCCCCCCCCCCCCCCCCCCCCCCCCCCCCCCCCCCCCCCCCCCCCCCCCCCCCCCCCCCCCCCCCCCCCCCCCCCCCCCCCCCCCCCCCCCCCCCCCCCCCCCCCCCCCCCCCCCCCCCCCCCCCCCCCCCCCCCCCCCCCCCCCCCCCCCCCCCCCCCCCCCCCCCCCCCCCCCCCCCCCCCCCCCCCCCCCCCCCCCCCCCCCCCCCCCCCCCCCCCCCCCCCCCCCCCCCCCCCCCCCCCCCCCCCCCCCCCCCCCCCCCCCCCCCCCCCCCCCCCCCCCCCCCCCCCCCCCCCCCCCCCCCCCCCCCCCCCCCCCCCCCCCCCCCCCCCCCCCCCCCCCCCCCCCCCCCCCCCCCCCCCCCCCCCCCCCCCCCCCCCCCCCCCCCCCCCCCCCCCCCCCCCCCC
Organism: Thinopyrum obtusiflorum; assembly: GCA_036873465.1. Taxonomy (NCBI): domain Eukaryota; kingdom Viridiplantae; phylum Streptophyta; class Magnoliopsida; order Poales; family Poaceae; genus Thinopyrum; species Thinopyrum obtusiflorum. Next base: position 3,238 of record JAAAWM010011000.1, on the reverse strand, counting down.
CCCCCCCCCCCCCCCCCCCCCCCCCCCCCCCCCCCCCCCCCCCCCCCCCCCCCCCCCCCCCCCCCCCCCCCCCCCCCCCCCCCCCCCCCCCCCCCCCCCCCCCCCCCCCCCCCCCCCCCCCCCCCCCCCCCCCCCCCCCCCCCCCCCCCCCCCCCCCCCCCCCCCCCCCCCCCCCCCCCCCCCCCCCCCCCCCCCCCCCCCCCCCCCCCCCCCCCCCCCCCCCCCCCCCCCCCCCCCCCCCCCCCCCCCCCCCCCCCCCCCCCCCCCCCCCCCCCCCCCCCCCCCCCCCCCCCCCCCCCCCCCCCCCCCCCCCCCCCCCCCCCCCCCCCCCCCCCCCCCCCCCCCCCCCCCCCCCCCCCCCCCCCCCCCCCCCCCCCCCCCCCCCCCCCCCCCCCCCCCCCCCCCCCCCCCCCCCCCCCCCCCCCCCCCCCCCCCCCCCCCCCCCCCCCCCCCCCCCCCCCCCCCCCCCCCCCCCCCCCCCCCCCCCCCCCCCCCCCCCCCCCCCCCCCCCCCCCCCCCCCCCCCCCCCCCCCCCCCCCCCCCCCCCCCCCCACTTAAAGCTCAAGATGCCTGTACCACGAGGCGTTATAACAGTCAATGGAAACATGGAGCGCTCTCTCCGTACAGAGGAGCACACCGTGGCCATCGCGGCCGAGGTGCAGGGTGGCCTCGCTAAGCCGAATACTACACTGGCAGTCAAGCCCACGGACATGGCTAAACGAGTCCGGTCTACCCTGCAGAATGACAGTCCGGCTCATCCAGAGCTAGATTAGCAATTTGGCCTCCTTCAATGCCCCAGCCTGATAGCGGCACACGTACTTCGCGTAGATAACTACGCATTAAAAATACCATGGGCAAGGACGTTGGCATGCTAAACATAAGGTCTACGGTATGGCTCGACCCTATTCGGACATCCATATTGCTCCACCTCTTCTCTTCTTGTTTTTATTTTTCACGTTCTTTACAACTTACATCAATTTCTGGTGGTAATAGGGGCCGCTTTCCTGGCCCCTTATGCAAACTCAATTATTGATCCTCTCAAAGGATCATACACCAAGGTGACAAGCGGCGCAGACATGCGGCAGAGTGTCCAACGGATCTTCCCCCCCCCCCCCCCCCCCCCCCCCCCCCCCCCCCCCCCCCCAACGGATCTTCAAGATCAAAATTTTAATTTTAGGACCTGTATACAGCTTTCCCTTGTCTTCGGCATGTAAAATAGCCGTGATGCTTATCGCATCTTCCTTACAAATACGTTTGATGTACCAATCAGACTATAATGGAAACAGTTTTGTCCAACCCTGTCAGGCATTGGCTTACCTTTTCCTGTTTTTCCACTTCATGTCTGAATTGGCATATACACCTTGGTCCGACTTTAATCGCCCGGGGCACTATATGTATCATCAACAATTAAAAGTCCGAACACTCTCAGAGTGCACTTCAGCGTCCCGAATACTGCATTATATGCATCGGCTCCGAATCACGTCTTTGGTCAATAGTTGGGTTGCCCGGCTCCTGTGCTTGCTACCTTACGTTCTATTTTTGGCTAAGGTAGTAAAGGGAGAACTACTGCGATTGTGTTTCCGGCTACCCCGGTCAACCACCTCAGTAGAGAAAGCCGAAAATTGACTGTCATGATGCGGCAAGAGCTGGTCAGCAATTCGGTGACTTATTAAATCTTTAGCAATTTTTCCGTATTACACGAAGGACTGGCTTTTTTTTTCAGTCACGCGTCTAAGGCATCTAAGTTTGATAGCCGCATACGCACCAAGGGCTACCTTACAGCCCCATTGTCAAATTCCTATGGCTAAGTGAGAGTGGTAAAGCCGCATAGTCCGATTGCCTGGTTCGCCACACTAACACCTCCTTTACGGACCAAGACGTTGGGTCAAGTGTGATTATGTGCTATTCCGAACACCCCCGTAGTATCTACGTGGGGGCTGAAGCCGACGACTGGCAAACTATCAAAGATAAAAATGGCCGCACAGGAGGAATAATGTAAGATTACAGGCACAAATATATTACAAAGGCCTTGATTTATAATACAATGTTTGGGCAGCTCGAATACATTTACTCTAACATAATATCCTTTGAGCATTGACCCTCTATCAAGCGGGCACCCTCAAGGACATCATCAAAGTAGCGCTCCGGCTTGCGGTGCGCCTTGCCTCTGGGCGGGCTCTCAACCGCCTCATCGGCTGCCTTCGTCTTCGCCCAGTGCATTTTGACATGGGCAAAGGCCATCCGCGCACCTTCTATACACACTGAATGCTTCATAGCTTCAATTCGCGGGAAGGCGTCGCTGAGCCGCTTGACCAGGCCAAAATAGCTGCTTGGTATGGGTCCGGCCGGCCATAGCCGGACTATGATGTCCTTCATGGCCAAACCAGACATCCTATGCAGCTCTGCCAGCTGCATCATCTGGTTGTTTAGCAGCGCTGGCTGCTTCGGCGCCAGATACTGCGACCAGAAGAGCTTTTCTGTCGTGTTCCCCTCTTGGGCCCGGAAGTACTCTGTGGCATCAGCTGCACTCCTTGGGAGATCCGCAAAGGCGTCTGGAGCACTCCATAGTCAATTTAGCAAAGTATATCTTCGACCGCCAAATATACTCTGTAAAAGAAAAGGCTTACCAGCCGCTATCTGTCCGGCCTGCTTGATCTCCTCGTGAGCCGCTCGGGACTCACCTCGCGCATCCTTTGCCTCTTGAAGAGCCTTGTTGAGTTCGGCCGCTTGGGCTTTATTACTCTCCTCTAGGGCCTCACACTTGTTGGCGGCGTCTTGAAGTGCCTGCTCCACTTCGGTCACCCGTTCCTCATACTTGCGACGGGTCGCCTACTCGGCCTCTAAATCCACAGCCGCTTTATCAGTGGCCGCCCTGTTTGCGTCCGCCTCCTTCTTGGCTTCGGCAAGGGCACTCTTGAGGGTCTCGACCTCGGCCGCGCTGCCTATATTCATAAACATAGCAGCATATGAGCTCCAGCTCTGATCTTGCATTGAAAATTTGGCTCGTCAGGAGACGTTCAAAATCATACCTTGGGCCTCATCAAACCGCTTGTTGATACTGTCGATTTCATCATCAGCCAGCTTCAGTTTCCACTGGAGTTCGGAAACTTCAGGGTCCTTGGCTGAAGCCGCTAACAGTGAAGCCTGTTCATCAAAATAGATAAGTACGTTATCTCCGGCGAATTTTTGATCCTCTGTCTGCCCTCTTTCTTCCAAAGAGCCAAACAGAGTCTCAGGG
>JAAAWM010010999.1:0-58404 GCA_036873465.1 Thinopyrum obtusiflorum | reverse complement strand
TTTCAGGTAAATGGGAGATATTTTATAACTAGAGAGGAGGCGAACGAGTATGAGAGAGCAGCGGAGGCCGCTCGCCTCCAAGAAGTAGCTCGCCAACCGATAGCTGTTGCAAGACAGTACAACCCCAACTATGATTTCGATACAATTCGGGCCAGTCGTGGCCCTAGACCAACTTAGGCCAAAAGCCTAAGCTCGGGAGAGTACGTATTTCTCACCGACATTACATTCATGTTCACACATTCATTCTAGTTGTCGGTGTTCATACTTTTTTCATTGTATTATCCATGTTCACTTAGTTGAAGTATTAAAATAAAACCCAAAAAGATTTCTCGTTCTTCTTTTGCTTGTTGGGAGCTTTCCCGTGTAAATAGTTTTTCTCGTTCTTGTTTTACCTTCTTCAGAAAAACAAAAACTCCAAAAACATTTTAGTGTGTTTCTTTGAAATTCTTTTCTTTTCTTTGGGGGTCGAGAGGAGAAGACCATGATGAAAATGTTGAGTGGCTCGCATATGCATTATTGTTGATCTAACAAAGAGCCCATATTACCTTGTCTTCTCCTTTGAATAAATGTTTGCAGATTCCAGCTTAGTCCAATGCACGTGCACTACTATTATTATCCACACCGTTTGGTCATGCAAGTGAAAGGCAATAATGATGATATATGATGAAATGGTTGAGATGAGAGAAAGCTGGTATGAACTCGACCTATCTTGTTTTTGTAAATATGATTAGTTCATTGTTCCTGATTCAGCCCATTATGAATGAAACATGTTTGCAATGACAATTAGAGATTATAGTTACTCATGGCATGCTTAATTAGCTAGGAGTTTATAATGGTTTACCTTGCGTGCCAACATGCTTTTAAAATGGTTGTGATGTAGTATGATAGGATGGTATCCTCCTTTAAATGATTCGAGTGGCTTGACTTGACACATGTTCACGCATGTAGTTGAAACAAAATCAACATAGCCTCCACGATATTTATGTTCATGGTGATTTATATCCTACTCATGCTTGCACTCAATGCTGGTTAATCTCAATGCATGTTTATGACTGTTGTCGCTCTCTAGTTGGTCGCTCCTCCATCTTTTGCTAGCCTTCACTTGTACTAAGCGGGAATACTGCTTGTGCATCCACCCCCCCCCCCCCCCCCCCCCCCCCCCCCCCCCCCCCCCCCCCCCCCCCCCCCCCCCCCCCCCCCCCCCCCCCCCCCCCCCCCCCCCCCCCCCCCCCCCCCCCCCCCCCCCCCCCCCCCCCCCCCCCCCCCCCCCCCCCCCCCCCCCCCCCCCCCCCCCCCCCCCCCCCCCCCCCCCCCCCCCCCCCCCCCCCCCCCCCCCCCCCCCCCCCCCCCCCCCCCCCCCCCCCCCCCCCCCCCCCCCCCCCCCCCCCCCCCCCCCCCCCCCCCCCCCCCCCCCCCCCCCCCCCCCCCCCCCCCCCCCCCCCCCCCCCCCCATATAATTCACCTTGAACATAAATATAGTGGAGGCTATGTTGATTTTGTTTCAACTACATGCGTGAACATGTGCCAAGTCAAGCCACTCGAATCATTCAAAGGAGGATACCACCCTATCAAACCACATCACAACCATTTTAATAGCATGTTGGCACGTAAGGTAAACCATTATAAACTCCTAGCTAATTAAGCATGGCATGAGCAACTATAATATCTAATTGTCATGGCAAACATGTTTCATTCATAATAGGCCGAATCAGGAACGATGAACTAATCATATTTACAAAAACAAGATAGGTCGAGTTCATACCAGCTTCTCTCATCTCAATCAGTCCATCATATATCATCACTATTGCCTTTCACTTGCATGACTGAACGGTGTGGATAATAATAATAGTGCATGTGCAATTGGACTAAGATGGAATCTGCAAGCATTCAATACAAGGGAGAAGACAAGGTAATATGGGCTCTTTGTTAGATCATCAATAATGCATATGAGATACACTCAACATTTTCATCATGATCTTCTCCTCTCTACCCGCAAAGAAAAGAAAAGAAACAAAACTATTTACACGAGAAAGATCCCAACAACAAAAAAGAAGAACGAGAAATCTTTTTGGGTTTTCTGTTAATTATTACTACTACAAGCATGTAAAGTAAACTTGCTAAATGGTACAACTATTTTTTTTGTTTTTTCTTAAGGTTTTTCAAACACACAAGAAGAAGGCTTAAAAAGAAAATAAGCTAGCATGGATAGTACAATGAAAAAGTATGAGCACCAACAACTGGCATGAGTGTGTGAACATGAATGTAATGTCGATGAGAAATACGTACTCCCCCAAGCTTAGGCTTTTGGCCTTAGTTGGTCTATGGCCACGGCTGGCCTGGCGGATATCCAAAGTTGTAATTGGGGTCATACTGAGATGCAGCGGCTATTGCCTCACGAGTTGCAGCTTGGAGGCGGGCTGCCTCCATCCTCCTCTCATACTCGTTCGCCTCCTCCCTGGTTATGACATATCTCCCTTTTGTCTAAAAGTCAAAGAAAGCAGGAGCAGGGAGAGCAACATGGACAGTGCGACATCTATCAAAGATTAGTCGGTATTGGAGGAACTGTTCGTTCCTCTCAACAAACTGATGACGAACCATAGCATTATAATCTAGATAAGGAGGAGGCAATTCCATATCATTCTCATGTATGGGTATCTCAAGATACTTAGCTACACGGGTTGCATAAATTCCACCAAACAAGTCTCCACTTAAACTATTAAGATGCAACCTTCGTGGAACAATAGCCCCCAAGTTATATTGTTTATCACCTAATACCGCACTCTTGAGGACACTAAGATTTCGAACAGACATGTGACAAGCCTCATATTTACCGTTAATGCATCTCCCCACGAAGAGAGCAAAATAATGTATGGAAGGAAAATGAATGCTCCCTATGGTAGCTTGTGTGATTTCCCTAGATTCCCCCACAGTAATGCTAGCAAGAAAGTCTTTATATTCAGATTTGTGAGGTTCACTAACATTGCCCCAGTGCGGGAGTTTACAAGCAGTACTAAAATCTTCTAGGTCCATGGTATATGATTTATCATAAAGATCAAATACGACAGTGTGAGAATTGCGCGAGGATGTAAATTTAAACCTTCTCACAAATGAATCAGTTAGGCAGCGGTATTGCGGGCACTTATCTGACACGACCCCCCCCCCCCCCCCCCCCCCCCCCCCCCCCCCCCCCCCCCCCCCCCCCCCCCCCCCCCCCCCCCCCCCCCCCCCCCCCCCCCCCCCCCCCCCCCCCCCCCCCCCCCCCCCCCCCCCCCCCCCCCCCCCCCCCCCCCCCCCCCCCCCCCCCCCCCCCCCCCCCCCCCCCCCCCCCCCCCCCCCCCCCCCCCCCCCCCCCCCCCCCCCCCCCCCCCCCCCCCCCCCCCCCCCCCCCCCCCCCCCCCCCCCCCCCCCCCCCCCCCCCCCCCCCCCCCCCCCCCCCCCCCCCCCCCCCCCCCCCCCCCCCCCCCCCCCCCCCCCCCCCCCCCCCACAAAAATCATAGAGGGACATCTCCCTATACTCATCATATAAATAAAAATCCAACGAAGGTGGTGACCTCCTAGCATGAAATGAAAATTTTGCACAAAAATATTAGTGAGTAGGAGATACTGATCAAGCTGGTCGTGGAGGAAGTCAGTGAGGCCCGCATTCTCAGCCAAGTAATAAAAATCATCATGTATCCCGGCTGCTCTCAAAAACTCATCACAAGGCCATTCACACGGCCGAACCTCCACGGTGCGAGGAAGATTATATTTGGGCTTCTTATTCTCTTCACTTTGCTTATCCTTCGAGCTTCGGCTCGAAGAGCCTCTCAACAATCTCTTCATCATTTTCTTTTTCTGAAAATTTCTGAAATTTTTAGTAACTCAAAATAAAAGTGAACCAAACTCAACAAAATTGATAGCCACTACTCCCACTAGTGCCTAGAGACTATATCATGCATTAGAACTACCTGGGACCAAATAAATTCGACATGCAAGCTCAAGAACAGGGTCACCTAAGCAGCCAAAATTTGCAATGAATAAAGCACTAGAACAAAAACTAATTGGACCATTGGAGGAGTCACATACCGAAGAACAATCCCCCAAAGCAGTTTTGTGAGTGGAGCTTTGAGCAAGGAGATCGAAAATGGCAGCAAGATGAGCTAGAACTCGTGCTTGAGCTGGTGGGTGATTTTTCCTGGAGGAAGACGAAGTGTGTGGGCTCAAGAATAAGTGGAGGGGGCCACGTGGGGACCATGAGGCAGGGGGTGCACTCCAGGGGGGTGGGCGCGCCCTGGACCCTCATGGCCAAATGGTGGGTCCCCTTGGTGTGTTCTCAGTGCTAGATATTCTTAAATATTCTAGAAAAAAATCATATTTCAATTTCAGGGCATTTGGAGAACTTTTATTTTCGGGGTATTTTTTTATTGCAAGGATAATTCAGAAAACAGACAGAAACTACTATTTTTGCTTTATTTAATCTAAATAACAGAAGGTAAAAGGAGGGTACAGAGAGTTGTGCTTTCTAACTTCATCCACCTCATGTTCATCCAAAGGAATCCACTAACAAGGTTGATCAAGTCTTGTTAACAAACTCATTCTGAATCGCATGAAACTAGAGAATTTTCGAATAGCACTAGGTTACCTCAACGGGGATATGAACATCCCCAACAATAAGAATATCATATTTCTTCTTGACAGTAGGAAGAGGAAATTCAAAACCTCCAATAGTAATCATTGAAATTTTTCCAATAGAATTGATACTGTGGACTTGAGGTTGTTTCATCGGAAAGTGTACCGTATGCTCATTACCATTAACATGAAAAGTGACATTGCCTTCCCCCCCCCCCCCCCCCCCCCCCCCCCCCCCCCCCCCCCCCCCCCCCCCCCCCCCCCCCCCCCCCCCCCCCCCCCCCCCCCCCCCCCCCCCCCCCCCCCCCCCCCCCCCCCCCCCCCCCCCCCCCCCCCCCCCCCCCCCCCCCCCCCCCCCCCCCCCCCCCCCCCCCCCCCCCCCCCCCCCCCCCCCCCCCCCCCCCCCCCCCCCCCCCCCCCCCCCCCCCCCCCCCCCCCCCCCCCCCCCCCCCCCCCCCCCCCCCCCCCCCCCCCCCCCCCCCCCCCCCCCCCCCCCCCCCCCCCCCCCCCCCCCCCCCCCCCCCCCCCCCCCCCCCCCCCCCCCCCCCCCCCCCCCCCCCCCCCCCCCCCCCCCCCCCCCCCCCCCCCCCCCCCCCCCCCCCCCCCCCCCCCCCCCCCCCCCCCCCCCCCCCCCCCCCCCCCCCCCCCCCCCCCCCCCCCCCCCCCCCCCCCCCCCCCCCCCCCCCCCCCCCCCCCCCCCCCCCCCCCCCCCCCCCCCCCCCCCCCCCCCCCCCCCCCCCCCCCCCCCCCCCCCCCCCCCCCCCCCCCCCCCCCCCCCCCCCCCCCCCCCCCCCCCCCCCCCCCCCCCCCCCCCCCCCCCCCCCCCCCCCCCCCCCCCCCCCCCCCCCCCCCCCCCCCCCCCCCCCCCCCCCCCCCCCCCCCCCCCCCCCCCCCCCCCCCCCCCCCCCCCCCCCCCCCCCCCCCCCCCCCCCCCCCCCCCCCCCCCCCCCCCCCCCCCCCCCCCCCCCCCCCCCCCCCCCCCCCCCCCCCCCCCCCCCCCCCCCCCCCCCCCCCCCCCCCCCCCCCCCCCCCCCCCCCCCCCCCCCCCCCCCCCCCCCCCCCCCCCCCCCCCCCCCCCCCCCCCCCCCCCCCCCCCCCCCCCCCCCCCCCCCCCCCCCCCCCCCCCCCCCCCCCCCCCCCCCCCCCCCCCCCCCCCCCCCCCCCCCCCCCCCCCCCCCCCCCCCCCCCCCCCCCCCCCCCCCCCCCCCCCCCCCCCCCCCCCCCCCCCCCCCCCCCCCCCCCCCCCCCCCCCCCCCCCCCCCCCCCCCCCCCCCCCCCCCCCCCACGTGAGCCAGACGATGAACTAACGAGGGAAGCTTAAGTGCGGCCTTGTGAATGGCCGTCAGAGGAGTTTATGGTCTAGGTAGGCATCAAGGATGAATTTGATGCGTATATGCGTAATGCTGATCTTGAGGACTTCGTGTCAGATAAGTGCTTACAGTACCACTACCAAACTGATTCCTTTGTGAGGAGGTTTAAATTTACATCCTCGCGCAATTCCCACACCGTTTTATTTGATCTTTATGATAAATTATATACCATGGACTTAGAAGATTTTAATACTGCTTGTAAACTCCCGCAGTGGGGTAATGTTAGCGAACCTCATAAATCTGAATATAAAGACTTTCTTGCTAGTATCACTGTGGGGGAAACTAGGGAAATCACAAAAGCTACCATAGGGAGCATTCATTTCCCTTCCATACATTATTTTTCTCTCTTTATTGGTAGATCCAGTAACAGTAAAGATGAGGCTTGTCACATGTGCATTCCAGATCTTAGTGTCCTCAAGAGTGCGGTATTAGGTGATAAACAATATAACTTGGGGGCCATTGTGGCACGAAGGTTGCATCTTAACGGTATAAGTGGAGATTTGTTTGGTGAATTTATGCAACTCGTGTAGCCAATTATCTTAGTATACCCATACATGGAAATGATATAGAGTTGCCTCCTGCTTATCTAGATTATAGTGCTATGGTTCACCATCAGTTTCTTGAGAGGAATGAACAGTTCCTCCAGTACCGACTAATCTTTGACAAACAATGCACTATCCATGTTGCCCTCCCTACTCCTACTTTCTTTAACTTTCAAGCAAAAAGGAGATATGTTATAACCAGGGAGGAGGCGAACGAGTATGAGAGGAGGACGGAGGCAGCTCGCCTCCAAGCTGCAGTTCTTCAGGCAGTAGCTGCTGCATCTCAGCACGACCCCAGCTACGACTTTGGATATCCACCAGGCCAACAGTGGCCATAGACCAACTTAGGCCAAAAGCCTAAGCTTGGGGGAGTACGTATCCCCCCCCCCCCCCCCCCCCCCCCCCCCCCCCCCCCCCCCCCCCCCCCCCCCCCCCCCCCCCCCCCCCCCCCCCCCCCCCCCCCCCCCCCCCCCCCCCCCCCCCCCCCCCCCCCCCCCCCCCCCCCCCCCCCCCCCCCCCCCCCCCCCCCCCCCCCCCCCCCCCCCCCCCCCCCCCCCCCCCCCCCCCCCCCCCCCCCCCCCCCCCCCCCCCCCCCCCCCCCCCCCCCCCCCCCCCCCCCCCCCCCCCCCCCCCCCCCCCCCCCCCCCCCCCCCCCCCCCCCCCCCCCCCCCCCCCCCCCCCCCCCCCCCCCCCCCCCCCCCCCCCCCCCCCCCCCCCCCCCCCCCCCCCCCCCCCCCCCCCCCCCCCCCCCCCCCCCCCCCCCCCCCCCCCCCCCCCCCCCCCCCCCCCCCCCCCCCCCCCCCCCCCCCCCCCCCCCCCCCCCCCCCCCCCCCCCCCCCCCCCCCCCCCCCCCCCCCCCCCCCCCCCCCCCCCCCCCCCCCCCCCCCCCCCCCCCCCCCCCCCCCCCCCCCCCCCCCCCCCCCCCCCCCCCCCCCCCCCCCCCCCCCCCCCCCCCCCCCCCCCCCCCCCCCCCCCCCCCCCCCCCCCCCCCCCCCCCCCCCCCCCCCCCCCCCCCCCCCCCCCCCCCCCCCCCCCCCCCCCCCCCCCCCCCCCCCCCCCCCCCCCCCCCCCCCCCCCCCCCCCCCCCCCCCCCCCCCCCCCCCCCCCCCCCCCCCCCCCCCCCCCCCCCCCCCCCCCCCCCCCCCCCCCCCCCCCCCCCCCCCCCCCCCCCCCCCCCCCCCCCCCCCCCCCCCCCCCCCCCCCCCCCCCCCCCCCCCCCCCCCCCCCCCCCCCCCCCCCCCCCCCCCCCCCCCCCCCCCCCCCCCCCCCCCCCCCCCCCCCCCCCCCCCCCCCCCCCCCCCCCCCCCCCCCCCCCCCCCCCCCCCCCCCCCCCCCCCCCCCCCCCCCCCCCCCCCCCCCCCCCCCCCCCCCCCCCCCCCCCCCCCCCCCCCCCCCCCCCCCCCCCCCCCCCCCCCCCCCCCCCCCCCCCCCCCCCCCCCCCCCCCCCCCCCCCCCCCCCCCCCCCCCCCCCCCCCCCCCCCCCCCCCCCCCCCCCCCCCCCCCCCCCCCCCCCCCCCCCCCCCCCCCCCCCCCCCCCCCCCCCCCCCCCCCCCCCCCCCCCCCCCCCCCCCCCCCCCCCCCCCCCCCCCCCCCCCCCCCCCCCCCCCCCCCCCCCCCCCCCCCCCCCCCCCCCCCCCCCCCCCCCCCCCCCCCCCCCCCCCCCCCCCCCCCCCCCCCCCCCCCCCCCCCCCCCCCCCCCCCCCCCCCCCCCCCCCCCCCCCCCCCCCCCCCCCCCCCCCCCCCCCCCCCCCCCCCCCCCCCCCCCCCCCCCCCCCCCCCCCCCCCCCCCCCCCCCCCCCCCCCCCCCCCCCCCCCCCCCCCCCCCCCCCCCCCCCCCCCCCCCCCCCCCCCCCCCCCCCCCCCCCCCCCCCCCCCCCCCCCCCCCCCCCCCCCCCCCCCCCCCCCCCCCCCCCCCCCCCCCCCCCCCCCCCCCCCCCCCCCCCCCCCCCCCCCCCCCCCCCCCCCCCCCCCCCCCCCCCCCCCCCCCCCCCCCCCCCCCCCCCCCCCCCCCCCCCCCCCCCCCCCCCCCCCCCCCCCCCCCCCCCCCCCCCCCCCCCCCCCCCCCCCCCCCCCCCCCCCCCCCCCCCCCCCCCCCCCCCCCCCCCCCCCCCCCCCCCCCCCCCCCCCCCCCCCCCCCCCCCCCCCCCCCCCCCCCCCCCCCCCCCCCCCCCCCCCCCCCCCCCCCCCCCCCCCCCCCCCCCCCCCCCCCCCCCCCCCCCCCCCCCCCCCCCCCCCCCCCCCCCCCCCCCCCCCCCCCCCCCCCCCCCCCCCCCCCCCCCCCCCCCCCCCCCCCCCCCCCCCCCCCCCCCCCCCCCCCCCCCCCCCCCCCCCCCCCCCCCCCCCCCCCCCCCCCCCCCCCCCCCCCCCCCCCCCCCCCCCCCCCCCCCCCCCCCCCCCCCCCCCCCCCCCCCCCCCCCCCCCCCCCCCCCCCCCCCCCCCCCCCCCCCCCCCCCCCCCCCCCCCCCCCCCCCCCCCCCCCCCCCCCCCCCCCCCCCCCCCCCCCCCCCCCCCCCCCCCCCCCCCCCCCCCCCCCCCCCCCCCCCCCCCCCCCCCCCCCCCCCCCCCCCCCCCCCCCCCCCCCCCCCCCCCCCCCCCCCCCCCCCCCCCCCCCCCCCCCCCCCCCCCCCCCCCCCCCCCCCCCCCCCCCCCCCCCCCCCCCCCCCCCCCCCCCCCCCCCCCCCCCCCCCCCCCCCCCCCCCCCCCCCCCCCCCCCCCCCCCCCCCCCCCCCCCCCCCCCCCCCCCCCCCCCCCCCCCCCCCCCCCCCCCCCCCCCCCCCCCCCCCCCCCCCCCCCCCCCCCCCCCCCCCCCCCCCCCCCCCCCCCCCCCCCCCCCCCCCCCCCCCCCCCCCCCCCCCCCCCCCCCCCCCCCCCCCCCCCCCCCCCCCCCCCCCCCCCCCCCCCCCCCCCCCCCCCCCCCCCCCCCCCCCCCCCCCCCCCCCCCCCCCCCCCCCCCCCCCCCCCCCCCCCCCCCCCCCCCCCCCCCCCCCCCCCCCCCCCCCCCCCCCCCCCCCCCCCCCCCCCCCCCCCCCCCCCCCCCCCCCCCCCCCCCCCCCCCCCCCCCCCCCCCCCCCCCCCCCCCCCCCCCCCCCCCCCCCCCCCCCCCCCCCCCCCCCCCCCCCCCCCCCCCCCCCCCCCCCCCCCCCCCCCCCCCCCCCCCCCCCCCCCCCCCCCCCCCCCCCCCCCCCCCCCCCCCCCCCCCCCCCCCCCCCCCCCCCCCCCCCCCCCCCCCCCCCCCCCCCCCCCCCCCCCCCCCCCCCCCCCCCCCCCCCCCCCCCCCCCCCCCCCCCCCCCCCCCCCCCCCCCCCCCCCCCCCCCCCCCCCCCCCCCCCCCCCCCCCCCCCCCCCCCCCCCCCCCCCCCCCCCCCCCCCCCCCCCCCCCCCCCCCCCCCCCCCCCCCCCCCCCCCCCCCCCCCCCCCCCCCCCCCCCCCCCCCCCCCCCCCCCCCCCCCCCCCCCCCCCCCCCCCCCCCCCCCCCCCCCCCCCCCCCCCCCCCCCCCCCCCCCCCCCCCCCCCCCCCCCCCCCCCCCCCCCCCCCCCCCCCCCCCCCCCCCCCCCCCCCCCCCCCCCCCCCCCCCCCCCCCCCCCCCCCCCCCCCCCCCCCCCCCCCCCCCCCCCCCCCCCCCCCCCCCCCCCCCCCCCCCCCCCCCCCCCCCCCCCCCCCCCCCCCCCCCCCCCCCCCCCCCCCCCCCCCCCCCCCCCCCCCCCCCCCCCCCCCCCCCCCCCCCCCCCCCCCCCCCCCCCCCCCCCCCCCCCCCCCCCCCCCCCCCCCCCCCCCCCCCCCCCCCCCCCCCCCCCCCCCCCCCCCCCCCCCCCCCCCCCCCCCCCCCCCCCCCCCCCCCCCCCCCCCCCCCCCCCCCCCCCCCCCCCCCCCCCCCCCCCCCCCCCCCCCCCCCCCCCCCCCCCCCCCCCCCCCCCCCCCCCCCCCCCCCCCCCCCCCCCCCCCCCCCCCCCCCCCCCCCCCCCCCCCCCCCCCCCCCCCCCCCCCCCCCCCCCCCCCCCCCCCCCCCCCCCCCCCCCCCCCCCCCCCCCCCCCCCCCCCCCCCCCCCCCCCCCCCCCCCCCCCCCCCCCCCCCCCCCCCCCCCCCCCCCCCCCCCCCCCCCCCCCCCCCCCCCCCCCCCCCCCCCCCCCCCCCCCCCCCCCCCCCCCCCCCCCCCCCCCCCCCCCCCCCCCCCCCCCCCCCCCCCCCCCCCCCCCCCCCCCCCCCCCCCCCCCCCCCCCCCCCCCCCCCCCCCCCCCCCCCCCCCCCCCCCCCCCCCCCCCCCCCCCCCCCCCCCCCCCCCCCCCCCCCCCCCCCCCCCCCCCCCCCCCCCCCCCCCCCCCCCCCCCCCCCCCCCCCCCCCCCCCCCCCCCCCCCCCCCCCCCCCCCCCCCCCCCCCCCCCCCCCCCCCCCCCCCCCCCCCCCCCCCCCCCCCCCCCCCCCCCCCCCCCCCCCCCCCCCCCCCCCCCCCCCCCCCCCCCCCCCCCCCCCCCCCCCCCCCCCCCCCCCCCCCCCCCCCCCCCCCCCCCCCCCCCCCCCCCCCCCCCCCCCCCCCCCCCCCCCCCCCCCCCCCCCCCCCCCCCCCCCCCCCCCCCCCCCCCCCCCCCCCCCCCCCCCCCCCCCCCCCCCCCCCCCCCCCCCCCCCCCCCCCCCCCCCCCCCCCCCCCCCCCCCCCCCCCCCCCCCCCCCCCCCCCCCCCCCCCCCCCCCCCCCCCCCCCCCCCCCCCCCCCCCCCCCCCCCCCCCCCCCCCCCCCCCCCCCCCCCCCCCCCCCCCCCCCCCCCCCCCCCCCCCCCCCCCCCCCCCCCCCCCCCCCCCCCCCCCCCCCCCCCCCCCCCCCCCCCCCCCCCCCCCCCCCCCCCCCCCCCCCCCCCCCCCCCCCCCCCCCCCCCCCCCCCCCCCCCCCCCCCCCCCCCCCCCCCCCCCCCCCCCCCCCCCCCCCCCCCCCCCCCCCCCCCCCCCCCCCCCCCCCCCCCCCCCCCCCCCCCCCCCCCCCCCCCCCCCCCCCCCCCCCCCCCCCCCCCCCCCCCCCCCCCCCCCCCCCCCCCCCCCCCCCCCCCCCCCCCCCCCCCCCCCCCCCCCCCCCCCCCCCCCCCCCCCCCCCCCCCCCCCCCCCCCCCCCCCCCCCCCCCCCCCCCCCCCCCCCCCCCCCCCCCCCCCCCCCCCCCCCCCCCCCCCCCTCTCTTTATAGGTAGATGCATTAACGGTAAAGATGAGGCTTGTCACATGTGCATTCCAGATCTTTGTGTCCTCAAGAGTGCGGTATTAGGCAATAAACAATATAACTTGGGGGCCATTGTGGCACGAAGGTTGCATCTTAACGGTATTAGTGGAGATTTGTTTGGTGGAATTTATGCAACTCGTGTAGCTAATTATCTTGGTGTACCCATACATGGAAATGATATGGAGTTACCTCCTGCTTATCTAGATTACAGTGCTATGGTTCGCCATCAGTTTCTTGAGAGGAATGAACAGTTCCTCCAGTACCGACTAATCTTTGACAGACAGCGCACTGTCCATGTTGCCCTCCCTGCTCCTACCTTCTTTAACTTTCAGGCAAAAAGGAGATATGCTATAACCAGGGAGGAGGCGAACGAGTATGAGAGGAGGACGGAGGCAGCTTGCCTCCAAGCTGCAGCTCTTCAGGCAGTAGCTGCTGCATCTTAGTATGACCCCAGCTACGACTTTGGATATCCGCCAGACCAACAGTGGCCATATACCAACTTAGGCCAAAAGCCTAAGCTTGGGGGAGTACGTATTTCTCACCGACATTAAATTCATGTTCACACACTCATTCTAGTTGTCGGTGCTCATACTTTTTCATTGTACCCCCCCCCCCCCCCCCCCCCCCCCCCCCCCCCCCCCCCCCCCCCCCCCCCCCCCCCCCCCCCCCCCCCCCCCCCCCCCCCCCCCCCCCCCCCCCCCCCCCCCCCCCCCCCCCCCCCCCCCCCCCCCCCCCCCCCCCCCCCCCCCCCCCCCCCCCCCCCCCCCCCCCCCCCCCCCCCCCCCCCCCCCCCCCCCCCCCCCCCCCCCCCCCCCCCCCCCCCCCCCCCCCCCCCCCCCCCCCCCCCCCCCCCCCCCCCCCCCCCCCCCCCCCCCCCCCCCCCCCCCCCCCCCCCCCCCCCCCCCCCCCCCCCCCCCCCCCCCCACAACCATTTTAATAGCATGTTGGCACGCAAGGTAAACCATTATAAACTCCTGGCTAATTAAGCATGGCATGAGCAACTATAATCTCTAATTGTCATTGCAAACATGTTTCATTCATAATAGGCTGAATTAGGAATGATGAACTAATCATATTTACAAAAACAAGATAGGTCGAGTTCATACCAGCTTCTCTCATCTCTCTTAGTCCATCATATATCGTCATTATTGCCTTTCACTCGCACGACCGAACGGTGTGGATAATAATAATAGTGCACGTGCATTGGACTAAGCTGGAATCTGCAAGCATTTAATACAAGGGAGAAGACAAGGTAATATGGGCTCTTGGTTAAATCAACAATAATGCATATGAGAGCCACTCAACATTTTCATCATGGTCTTCCTCTCGACCCCCAAAGAATAAGAAAAGAAATAAAACTATTTACACGGGAAAGCTCCCAACAAGCAAAAGAAGAACGAAAAATCTTTTTGGGTTTTTTTAATTACTACTACTACTACAGGCATGGAAAGTAAACTAGCTAAAAGCTACAACTATTTTTTTTGGTTTTTCTTAAGGTTTTTCAAACACACAAGAAGAAGGCTTAGAAAAGAAAATAAACTAGCATGGATAGTACAATAAAAAAGTATGAGCACCGACAACTAGAATGAGTGTGTGAACATGAATGTAATGTCGGTGAGAAATACGTACTCCCCCAAGCTTAGGCTTTTGGCCTAAATTGGTCTATGGCCACTGCTGGCCTGGTGGATATCCAAAGTCGTAGCCGGGGTTGTACTGAGATGCAGCAGCTACTGCCTGAAGAGCTGCAGCTTGGAGGCGAGCTGCCTCCGTCCTCCTCCCATACTCGTTCGCCTCCTCCCTAGTTATAACATATCTCCTTTTTGCCTAAAAGTTAAAGAAAGTAGGAGCAGGGAGGGCAACATGGATAGTGCGCTGTCTGTCAAAGATTAGTCGGTACTGGAGGAACTGTTCATTCCTCTCAAGAAACTGATGGCGGACCATAGCACTATAATCTAGATAAGCAGGAGGCAACTCCCTATCATTTCCATGTATCCCCCCCCCCCCCCCCCCCCCCCCCCCCCCCCCCCCCCCCCCCCCCCCCCCAAGTAACGGTAACGGTGGCAAAAGTAACAGTAGCAGTTTTTGTAGCAATCGTAACAGTGGCAACGGAAAAGTAACTAGGGGCCCCCAAGTTATATTGTTTATCACCTAATACCGCACTCTTGAGGACACTAAGATCTGGAACGCACATGTGACAAGCCTCATCTTTACCGTTAATGCATCTACCTATAAAGAGAGCAAAATAATGTATGGAAGGGAAATGAATGCTCCCTATGGTAGCTTGTGTGATTTCTCTAGATTCCCCCACAGTGATACTAGCAAGAAAGTCTTTATATTAAAATTTGCGGGGTTCACTAACATTGCCCCACTGCAGGAGTTTACAAGCAGTATTAAAATCTTCTAGGTCCATGGTATATGATTTATCATAAAGATCAAATAAAACAGTGTGAGAATTGCGCGAGGATGTAAATTTAAACCTCCTTACAAAGGAATCAGTTAGGTAGTGGTACTGTAGGCACTTATCTGACACGAAGTCCTCAAGATCAGCATTACGCACATACGCGTCAAATTCATCTTTGATGCCTGCCTGGACCATAAACTCCTCTGACGGCCATTCACAAGGCCGCACTTGAGCTTCCCTCAGTGGTTCATCGTCCGGCTCACATATCGTGAGCCTTGGTCCTTGCTTCCTTGAGGAACCACCTTGGTACATTTTCCTATGCATTTTTTCTTTCTCTGAAAAATTTCTGAAATTTTTAGTGACTCAAAATAAAAGTGAAACAAACTCAACGAGATTGATAGCAACTACTCCCACAAGTGCCTAGAGGCTATATCATGCATTAAAATTACTTTGGACCATATAAATTTGACATGCAAGATCAAGAACAGGGTCACCTTAGCAGCAAAAATTTGCAATAAATAAAGCACTAGACCCCCCCCCCCCCCCCCCCCCCCCCCCCCCCCCCCCCCCCCCCCCCCCCCCCCCCCCCCCCCCCCCCCCCCCCCCCCCCCCCCCCCCCCCCCCCCCCCCCCCCCCCCCCCCCCCCCCCCCCCCCCCCCCCCCCCCCCCCCCCCCCCCCCCCCCCCCCCCCCCCCCCCCCCCCCCCCCCCCCCCCCCCCCCCCCCCCCCCCCCCCCCCCCCCCCCCCCCCCCCCCCCCCCCCCCCCCCCCCCCCCCCCCCCCCCCCCCCCCCCCCCCCCCCCCCCCCCCCCCCCCCCCCCCCCCCCCCCCCCCCCCCCCCCCCCCCCCCCCCCCCCCCCCCCCCCCCCCCCCCCCCCCCCCCCCCCCCCCCCCCCCCCCCCCCCCCCCCCCCCCCCCCCCCCCCCCCCCCCCCCCCCCCCCCCCCCCCCCCCCCCCCCCCCCCCCCCCCCCCCCCCCCCCCCCCCCCCCCCCCCCCCCCCCCCCCCCCCCCCCCCCCCCCCCCCCCCCCCCCCCCCCCCCCCCCCCCCCCCCCCCCCCCCCCCCCCCCCCCCCCCCCCCCCCCCCCCCCCCCCCCCCCCCCCCCCCCCCCCCCCCCCCCCCCCCCCCCCCCCCCCCCCCCCCCCCCCCCCCCCCCCCCCCCCCCCCCCCCCCCCCCCCCCCCCCCCCCCCCCCCCCCCCCCCCCCCCCCCCCCCCCCCCCCCCCCCCCCCCCCCCCCCCCCCCCCCCCCCCCCCCCCCCCCCCCCCCCCCCCCCCCCCCCCCCCCCCCCCCCCCCCCCCCCCCCCCCCCCCCCCCCCCCCCCCCCCCCCCCCCCCCCCCCCCCCCCCCCCCCCCCCCCCCCCCCCCCCCCCCCCCCCCCCCCCCCCCCCCCCCCCCCCCCCCCCCCCCCCCCCCCCCCCCCCCCCCCCCCCCCCCCCCCCCCCCCCCCCCCCCCCCCCCCCCCCCCCCCCCCCCCCCCCCCCCCCCCCCCCCCCCCCCCCCCCCCCCCCCCCCCCCCCCCCCCCCCCCCCCCCCCCCCCCCCCCCCCCCCCCCCCCCCCCCCCCCCCCCCCCCCCCCCCCCCCCCCCCCCCCCCCCCCCCCCCCCCCCCCCCCCCCCCCCCCCCCCCCCCCCCCCCCCCCCCCCCCCCCCCCCCCCCCCCCCCCCCCCCCCCCCCCCCCCCCCCCCCCCCCCCCCCCCCCCCCCCCCCCCCCCCCCCCCCCCCCCCCCCCCCCCCCCCCCCCCCCCCCCCCCCCCCCCCCCCCCCCCCCCCCCCCCCCCCCCCCCCCCCCCCCCCCCCCCCCCCCCCCCCCCCCCCCCCCCCCCCCCCCCCCCCCCCCCCCCCCCCCCCCCCCCCCCCCCCCCCCCCCCCCCCCCCCCCCCCCCCCCCCCCCCCCCCCCCCCCCCCCCCCCCCCCCCCCCCCCCCCCCCCCCCCCCCCCCCCCCCCCCCCCCCCCCCCCCCCCCCCCCCCCCCCCCCCCCCCCCCCCCCCCCCCCCCCCCCCCCCCCCCCCCCCCCCCCCCCCCCCCCCCCCCCCCCCCCCCCCCCCCCCCCCCCCCCCCCCCCCCCCCCCCCCCCCCCCCCCCCCCCCCCCCCCCCCCCCCCCCCCCCCCCCCCCCCCCCCCCCCCCCCCCCCCCCCCCCCCCCCCCCCCCCCCCCCCCCCCCCCCCCCCCCCCCCCCCCCCCCCCCCCCCCCCCCCCCCCCCCCCCCCCCCCCCCCCCCCCCCCCCCCCCCCCCCCCCCCCCCCCCCCCCCCCCCCCCCCCCCCCCCCCCCCCCCCCCCCCCCCCCCCCCCCCCCCCCCCCCCCCCCCCCCCCCCCCCCCCCCCCCCCCCCCCCCCCCCCCCCCCCCCCCCCCCCCCCCCCCCCCCCCCCCCCCCCCCCCCCCCCCCCCCCCCCCCCCCCCCCCCCCCCCCCCCCCCCCCCCCCCCCCCCCCCCCCCCCCCCCCCCCCCCCCCCCCCCCCCCCCCCCCCCCCCCCCCCCCCCCCCCCCCCCCCCCCCCCCCCCCCCCCCCCCCCCCCCCCCCCCCCCCCCCCCCCCCCCCCCCCCCCCCCCCCCCCCCCCCCCCCCCCCCCCCCCCCCCCCCCCCCCCCCCCCCCCCCCCCCCCCCCCCCCCCCCCCCCCCCCCCCCCCCCCCCCCCCCCCCCCCCCCCCCCCCCCCCCCCCCCCCCCCCCCCCCCCCCCCCCCCCCCCCCCCCCCCCCCCCCCCCCCCCCCCCCCCCCCCCCCCCCCCCCCCCCCCCCCCCCCCCCCCCCCCCCCCCCCCCCCCCCCCCCCCCCCCCCCCCCCCCCCCCCCCCCCCCCCCCCCCCCCCCCCCCCCCCCCCCCCCCCCCCCCCCCCCCCCCCCCCCCCCCCCCCCCCCCCCCCCCCCCCCCCCCCCCCCCCCCCCCCCCCCCCCCCCCCCCCCCCCCCCCCCCCCCCCCCCCCCCCCCCCCCCCCCCCCCCCCCCCCCCCCCCCCCCCCCCCCCCCCCCCCCCCCCCCCCCCCCCCCCCCCCCCCCCCCCCCCCCCCCCCCCCCCCCCCCCCCCCCCCCCCCCCCCCCCCCCCCCCCCCCCCCCCCCCCCCCCCCCCCCCCCCCCCCCCCCCCCCCCCCCCCCCCCCCCCCCCCCCCCCCCCCCCCCCCCCCCCCCCCCCCCCCCCCCCCCCCCCCCCCCCCCCCCCCCCCCCCCCCCCCCCCCCCCCCCCCCCCCCCCCCCCCCCCCCCCCCCCCCCCCCCCCCCCCCCCCCCCCCCCCCCCCCCCCCCCCCCCCCCCCCCCCCCCCCCCCCCCCCCCCCCCCCCCCCCCCCCCCCCCCCCCCCCCCCCCCCCCCCCCCCCCCCCCCCCCCCCCCCCCCCCCCCCCCCCCCCCCCCCCCCCCCCCCCCCCCCCCCCCCCCCCCCCCCCCCCCCCCCCCCCCCCCCCCCCCCCCCCCCCCCCCCCCCCCCCCCCCCCCCCCCCCCCCCCCCCCCCCCCCCCCCCCCCCCCCCCCCCCCCCCCCCCCCCCCCCCCCCCCCCCCCCCCCCCCCCCCCCCCCCCCCCCCCCCCCCCCCCCCCCCCCCCCCCCCCCCCCCCCCCCCCCCCCCCCCCCCCCCCCCCCCCCCCCCCCCCCCCCCCCCCCCCCCCCCCCCCCCCCCCCCCCCCCCCCCCCCCCCCCCCCCCCCCCCCCCCCCCCCCCCCCCCCCCCCCCCCCCCCCCCCCCCCCCCCCCCCCCCCCCCCCCCCCCCCCCCCCCCCCCCCCCCCCCCCCCCCCCCCCCCCCCCCCCCCCCCCCCCCCCCCCCCCCCCCCCCCCCCCCCCCCCCCCCCCCCCCCCCCCCCCCCCCCCCCCCCCCCCCCCCCCCCCCCCCCCCCCCCCCCCCCCCCCCCCCCCCCCCCCCCCCCCCCCCCCCCCCCCCCCCCCCCCCCCCCCCCCCCCCCCCCCCCCCCCCCCCCCCCCCCCCCCCCCCCCCCCCCCCCCCCCCCCCCCCCCCCCCCCCCCCCCCCCCCCCCCCCCCCCCCCCCCCCCCCCCCCCCCCCCCCCCCCCCCCCCCCCCCCCCCCCCCCCCCCCCCCCCCCCCCCCCCCCCCCCCCCCCCCCCCCCCCCCCCCCCCCCCCCCCCCCCCCCCCCCCCCCCCCCCCCCCCCCCCCCCCCCCCCCCCCCCCCCCCCCCCCCCCCCCCCCCCCCCCCCCCCCCCCCCCCCCCCCCCCCCCCCCCCCCCCCCCCCCCCCCCCCCCCCCCCCCCCCCCCCCCCCCCCCCCCCCCCCCCCCCCCCCCCCCCCCCCCCCCCCCCCCCCCCCCCCCCCCCCCCCCCCCCCCCCCCCCCCCCCCCCCCCCCCCCCCCCCCCCCCCCCCCCCCCCCCCCCCCCCCCCCCCCCCCCCCCCCCCCCCCCCCCCCCCCCCCCCCCCCCCCCCCCCCCCCCCCCCCCCCCCCCCCCCCCCCCCCCCCCCCCCCCCCCCCCCCCCCCCCCCCCCCCCCCCCCCCCCCCCCCCCCCCCCCCCCCCCCCCCCCCCCCCCCCCCCCCCCCCCCCCCCCCCCCCCCCCCCCCCCCCCCCCCCCCCCCCCCCCCCCCCCCCCCCCCCCCCCCCCCCCCCCCCCCCCCCCCCCCCCCCCCCCCCCCCCCCCCCCCCCCCCCCCCCCCCCCCCCCCCCCCCCCCCCCCCCCCCCCCCCCCCCCCCCCCCCCCCCCCCCCCCCCCCCCCCCCCCCCCCCCCCCCCCCCCCCCCCCCCCCCCCCCCCCCCCCCCCCCCCCCCCCCCCCCCCCCCCCCCCCCCCCCCCCCCCCCCCCCCCCCCCCCCCCCCCCCCCCCCCCCCCCCCCCCCCCATCAATCTTAGAACATAATGGATACTAGGGATCAAACCCTAACAAAACTAACTCGATTACATGGTAAATCTCATCCAACCCATCACTGTCCAGCAAGCCTACGATGGGATTACTCATGCACGGCAGTGAGCATCATGAAATTGGTGATGGAGGATGGTTGATGATGACGATGGCGATGGATTCCCCTCTCCGGAGCCCCAAACGGACTCCAGATCAGCCCTCCCGAGGAAGATTAGGGCTTGGCGGCGGTTCCGTATCGTAAAACATGATGAATCCTTCTCTTCGTTTTTTCTCCCCGAAAGTGAATATATGGAGTTGGGGTTGAGGTCGGTGGAGTCCCAGGGGGCCCACGAGGCAGGGGGCGCGCCCTGCACCCTCGTGGACAGGGTGTGGACCCCCTGATGCTGATTCTTTCGCCAATATTTTTTATTAATTTCAAAACGTGTCTCCGTGGATTTTCAGGTCATTCCGAGAACTTTTATTTCTGCACAAAAATAACACCATGGCAGTTCTGCTGAAAACAGCGTCAGTCCGGGTTAGTTCCATTCAAATCATGCAAGATAGAGTCCAAAACAAGGGCAAAAGTGTTTGGAAAAGTAGATACATTGGAGACGTATCAGCTGACCTCTCTGTTAAGTATTCGGTCGAGTTGCAGCGTATCGTTTGGCCGAGGCCGGGCATGACCCAGTAAAGTGTGTCCGGCCGGAGTTAATCGAGCGTGGTGGGTAAGTTGGTGCACCCCTGTAGGGAAGAAACAATCTATCGCATAGCCTGTCCTACGGTAACGGACACTCGGAGTTGTATCCCGATCGATACAACTAGAACTGGATACTTGAGATGAGAACTGGATTGTATGGCTCTGAGATTGCTTTCTCGCAGGGAGTCGAGGAAAGATCTCTGGGCGAGGTTGATAACACTACTACTACTTTATTTTATGCTAACCTGCACTCTTCTAATGCTGCAAGACCGCTGAAGATGATGAAGATGCTAGTCTTTGATAGGACTAGACTTTCCCCTCTATTCTGGCATTTCTGCAACCCAGTCCACATATACAACCTCCCTTTGATAATGTTGCATATTTAGTCTAGATCCTTGCTTGCTGAGTACTTCGGATGAGTACTCACTGTTGCTTTGCTTTATTTTTCTCCCATATCCGTATGTCGCAACCAGATGACGGAGCCCCTGAGCCAGCTGCCCCCGCCGACGGCTACTACTACTACCCTCCCGGCGAGTACTACTACGAGGAGCCAACCGACGACCAGGAGTAGGTTTGGAGGGTCCTAGGCAGGAGGCCTACGCCTTTCGATCATAGATTTTATTTTGCCCCACCTTCTTAAAGGCTTATCTCTGTTTCTATAATATATCTGTACTTAGATATCTGATGCTTCCGCTGACCCTTGTATGCCATCGAGCTATGTATTCGAACCCTCGAGGCCCTGGCTTGTAATATAAAGCTTGCTATGACTTTATTTATGTTTTAGAGTTGTGTTGTGATATCTTCAAGTGAGTCCTGAGGCTTGATCATGTGCATTTGCGTGTATGATTAGTGCACGATTAAGCCCGAGTCATCACAGCAAAAACTATGGCACAAGACGCTCCAAGCAAAACTCATATCAAGTGATGAATAAAAGTGTAGCTCCAAGTACCATACTGATAGATTGTAGACGAAAGAGGGGATGCCCAAGCTTAGACGATTGGGTCTTCCTTGAAAATTACCTTGGGGTGCCTTGGGAATCCCCAAGCTTAGGGTCTTGCCACTACTTATTCCTTCATTCATCGTAATCTCACCCAAAACTTGAAAACTTCAGCACACAAAACTCAACAGAAACCTCGTGAGACCCGTTAGTATAATAGACAAATCATAAACTTTAGGTACTATTATAAACTTATTCATAATTTATTATTGCATAATACCTACTGTATTCTAACTTCTCCATGACTTATACCCCTCGATATAATCCATAACATCATTAAAACAAGTAAACTATGCAATAAAAATAGAATCTGTCTAAAAACAGAACAGTCTGTAATGATTTGATCAACAATCATACTTATATAACTCCAAAAAATTAAGATAACATCGGAAATTTGCATATCAGTCATGTGTAAAAATTTCAGAATTTTATCATGTTCGAGTGAATTATAGTAATTCCAGCACTGGGCATAAAAGTTTCTATTTTTTCACACAATCAAGTCAACTATCAACCAAGTCATCCCAAAGGCTTTACTTCGCACAAACACTAATTAATACATAAAAAACAATCATAACAGTAGCAATAATTATGTCAACACAGCAAAATAGAAAGTGAAAGAAATTTTTTAAGATAACTATTGGGTTGCCTCCCAACAAGCGCTATTGTTTTACGCCCCTAGCTACGCGTAAGGCATTGTTTCAAGTATTGTCATACTTAGTTTCCAACTCCTCAATTACACAATCATGATTCCTAGGAGGTTTGGCATATACATTTTTAATAATCACACTCCTAAGCACAAAGTTAAGGATTTTTTTTCAGTAATAGGTCTGTTTATCATATCAATGAAGTTGGGGTGCACACTAATCATTTTAAGATCCTCATTTCCCTTACTAGATGTGGCACCCTTGTTCTTAGGACATACATAAACTTGGGATTTTTATTAGAGGAGCCTTCTCAATAGTTTTAACGGAAGAAAAAGTGGAACCCAAATTATTAATAATCTCTTCAGCTTATCAATTCTGACAGGGCTTTGTTTCTACTCTTTCATTAATTATTGGTTTCTTTTCTTTTAGCATCTTCAATGTAGTTCCTACCTTAGAGCCAAATTGAGTAACTTGGTTATGGACCTTTCCCCCCCCCCCCCCCCCCCCCCCCCCCCCCCCCCCCCCCCCCCCCCCCCCCCCCCCCCCCCCCCCCCCCCCCCCCCCCCCCCCCCCCCCCCCTTTGTCTAGACTCTCAATATGTTCAACAATAGGCATTTTATTTTCAATAGCTTCTAACCTTCGCATAACATGTTCCAAAGTCAATTATGTTTCATTAATAGTAACACATGGTAAATTCCCATAGCATTGAAAGCATCATTAGGGTGACTACTCAAAAAATTCCCTCCGGTAATAGTGTCAAGCACAAATCTATACCAAGTAGTAACACCCACATAAAAATTATGAAGAAGAACGACAGTGGATTGCTTACGAGTTGATCTATTATGAGCATCGCAAATCTTATACCAAGCATCTTTTAAAATCTCTCCTCCCCTTTGTTTAAAATTAAGCACTTCATTTTCAGGGGTAAAATCAACAAGCGAAGAACTAGCCATAGTGACAAGCAAATTAACAAAGCAAAATATTTTTGTATTTTTTGTTTTTTAGAGAACTGGAGGGAGATGAAAAAGAGATGCAAATAAAAAGTAGAGCAAGTAGATGATAGTTTGAGTGAAGGTACTTGCAGTGATTTGATGATAGCTCCCCGGCAACGGCGGAAGAAATTCTTTCTGCTACTTCTGAGCTGCGCTGGGATTTTCCTCGAAGAGGAAGGGTGAAACAATATAGTAGCGATAAGTATTTCCCTTAGTTGAGAACCAAGGTTTATCAAATCAGAAGTAGCACCAACCAAATCCTAGTGAACAACACCTACACACACAAAAGCAAATACTTGCACCCAACGCCGGAAACCCCCCCCCCCCCCCCCCCCCCCCCCCCCCCCCCCCCCCCCCCCCCCCCCCCCCCCCCCCCCCCCCCCCCCCCCCCCCCCCCCCCCCCCCCCCCCCCCCCCCCCCCCCCCCCCCCCCCCCCCCCCCCCCCCCCCCCCCCCCCCCCCCCCCCCCCCCCCCCCCCCCCCCCCCCCCCCCCCCCCCCCCCCCCCCCAGAGGGTAGTCAATCCCCTTGAACTCGTTACTTGCAAGGATCAAATCTTGTATAGGTAGATGGATAAATTGAAAAACAAAATAAAAGTAAATAAATTGTAGCAAGGTTTTTTGGTTTTTATAATATGATTAAATTAGACCCGGGGACATAGTTTTCACTAGAGGCTTCTCTCTCGAAACAATAGCATACAATGGGTAGACAATTTACTGTTGGGCAATTGATAGAAAAGCGAATAGTTATGACATATTCATGGCAATGATCATGTATATAGGCATCACATCCATGACAAGTACACCGACTCCTGCCTGCATTTAGTACTATTACTCCACCAATCGACCGCTATCCAACATGCATCTATGGTATTAAGTTCCTGACAAATAGAGTAACGCCTTAAGCAAGATGACATGATATAGACAAAGTAAACTCAAGCAATATGATTAAACCCCGTCGTTTTACCCTTAATAGTAACAATACAATATGTGCCTAGCTCCCCCTTCTGTCACTGGGTGAAGGCACTGCAAGATTGAACCCATTACAAAGCACCTCTCGCACTGAAGATAAATCAATCTAGTCAGCCAAACCAAACGGATAGATCGGAAAGAAATACAAAGGTATAACAATCATGCATAATGAAGTTCAGAAAAGACTCAATTACTTTCAATGAATAATCTGATCATAAACCCACAATTCATCCGGTCCCAACAAACACACCACAAAAGAAGATTACGTCGGATAGGACTCCAAGAAGATCGAGGAGAACATTGTATTGAAGATCAAAGAGAGAGAAGAAGCCATCTAGCTACTAGCTATGGGCCCATAGGTCTGTGGTAAACTACTCACGCATCATCAAAAGGCAGCAAGGATGATGTAGAAGCCCTTCGTGATCGATTCCTCCTTCGGCAGAGTACCGGAAAAGGCCTCCAGATGGGATCGTGAAAGAACAGAAGCTTGTGGTGGCGAAAAAAGTGTTTGAGATGGCTCTCTATTAGTTTGGGAATATTTATATAATTTATAGAGGTGGAATTAGGTCAAATAGATCTATGTGGGCCCCATGGGCTCAGGGGGCGCGCCTACCCCCTAGGGCGCTCCCTGTGAGCTCGTGGCTCTCTCGTCTTCTCGCCTCCTCCTGAAGCTTCTAGGGCCCCTTCTGGTCCAGGAAAAATCATCGTAAAATTTCATCGTGTTTGGACTTCGTTTGGCATTGATTTTCTGAAAAAGCCAAAAACAAGCAAAAAACAGGAACTGGCACTGAGTTAATAGGTTATTCCCAAAAAATGATATAAAATAGCACATAAAACATCCAAAATTGATAATATAATACGTTGGAGACGTATCAATGACCGCCTACATTCATGCCAGTCACACAAATGTGTCCGGATAGCTGACCAGAGCCACATCAATTCGAACCCAATGACTGAACAGTTTACTCTGGCCGCTGTGTCCACATTGAAGCGGTGCTGATTCACTTGTCCCGGTTATATAAGCAGGTTGGTCGCGCTAGCAAACCCTACCCCATATCCTCCGCACATCGCCACCTCACCTCTCCTTTCTATCACACACTGTCGTGATGTTGAAGCCCACACCAATAGGAGGATCCAAGGGGAGCTCCTAATCATTGGGCCTTCAGCCACAGTCCCTGGTCCGTTGGGGGTCCATCGCTCCGAGGTCAAGACGGAGATGGAGCCTTCCTCTATCGACGAGGAGCAGGAATTGCCCCTCCTAGTCGAGGCTGCGTGGAGGGAGGACGACTACGCATGGCAACTCAAGTTGCTGCTCGAGCATGATGGCTCTATATTTTATGCATTTTTAGAGCTCATTTGTTGCATGTTCTCTTCATATATCATGTCCCATTGAACCAAATAGTTGTCCATTATGCATGATTATCGGTATCTACACTTTTCAATGTGAGCATTGCACATTTAGTGTTTTATTTAGTTTTTATTAGTTTTCCTTGTTTCCTTGTGTCTACAGGTGTTTTGGAGCAACCTATGACCAAGCACGATGAAAGGACCAAGGATGGGATTGATACGGAGTCAGCTAGGGGCCAGACTTAGCCATTTCAAAGGTCGGAAAAAAAAATCATTTTTCCAAACTGCTCCAAATCAAGATCTAAGACCAGAAATGGCTCAGCGTCATTCAGACAAATCCAGCAAGCCCAAGAACGGCAAATTCTGAGTTCGTATGAAGAAATGGCGGCCGTTTTACCGGAGAAGGATAGCACAAATCAGCACAAAAGACGGCATTCCAAACGACCGCACGCAGTCGTTTGACGTGCAGACTGCTCCGAAAGTTGCCCTTCTGGACGGGATTTTTCTCCGATTTCATCACTGTTCGATCCCACGGGATCCTTGGCTCGTAAAGAAGAGATTGGGAGAGTATTAGGCTCATCTTGAGCCCTTGGATGAAGCCCATCAAGAGAGGAGGATAGGGAGGCTCTCCATATAACTCATCTTCAACCCTAGCCGCCGCCATCTCATCTCATCCACCAAGAACACCTCCATTGCTGCTCCACACCTTAGACGAAGGGACAACCACCAAGGGAAGAAGGAGGAGGCTCCACCACCATGAGCACCGGCGCTGCCGCCACCATGGGTGGCGCCCCCATCTCCATCACCTCTGTGGTGGCCACCATCGTCATCATCATAACAACCGCGCCGCCGCCATCACCATCGTGCCTTATCCCTTCACCGCCTTGATACCGGCTTGTAACTTGACCCTAACCTTCATGCATATGTTTGAGTAATTACATTAGTTCTTGAGGATATGGTTGAACCCTATGTGATACTTGATGTGATCCAATATCTTCTGTTCATGATTCGAGTTAGTGTTCTCATGAGTGTTGAGAGGAGGCCTTGCTCGCACTATTGCCATGATAGGTCATAGAGGAACTACTGTCATTGTGAATGGTTGGGGCATTGGGGTAATTTGAGGTGACAGTAAGAGACTTTGATTCCTCGTCATCACAATTGATAGGGGAATACCAGAGAACCCTTAGAGAGGCCATGTCCATGGGGTGACCCTTAATTATCATAAGTCGTAACCCTTTGGGGGAGACTATGATGGTGGCGTGCATGGCATGAAGTCTACTTCATGTAGAACATGTATTGTACCCGGCTCCGCCCACTTATGCATTTGACCACCGAATAGAGGATTCGATAGTTCATATATGTGGTAGTGATTCCGAAACCCTCGAGAACTCTTTATTACTCAAGCACCTTCACCACTAACGTAGTCTATATTTATTTATTGTTTTTACCCTCTTTGCTAGTAGCTTAGTAAACACCCTTTTTATCTAGTTTCCCTAGCAACTTACAGAACAGGCTGTTTCCAAACTCCGATTTGGGTGCGTACGTAGCTCATTAAGTGACAGCATAGCTGCGGGGTTTGTGGTGCCTTCCTATCAGCTCCCTGTGGGTTCGATACTCTATTTATCACACGAAAGTGCTACAACAACCCTGTGAACTTGCAGGACATCAAGCATTTTCTGGCGCTGTTGCCGGGGAGCATAGCGCTTGGTCATTACTTACCCGCTCGCACATATATAGTTTATTTTTGTTTGTTGCTATTTATCTTACTGTTTTCTCTTAACCCAAAAATACAAAACATGTCTTGCTTTGAGGTGTCAGATGAAGACATGGAGGCTGCAATGGAACGATGCCATGAAAAACAGAGGATACTTGCAAAATACCAGAGTACCGACAAAGGTAGAGAAATGGGTGAGAAATGTATGGAGTTAGTGATTATAGCTAATGATATCCCTAAAGGTTGCATACAGTGCCAATCTCTTCTCCAGATAAGTTTTGATTGCAGAGATCACCCACATCCGGTTGTGAGAGCATATAACCATAGTGAATATCCTTCTGAAGATATTGAGGAAATTGAGGAGATTATTTTATTGCTTAGATCACATGAGCCTTCAATATGGATTGGCAGGTATACTTCGATAAATGAGCATGAAGACTTGGTGGGAGACCTTTACAACTTTTGTTTAGATAATAATTTGGATGAGAATCCTTTGGTTATGAACTATAAGAAGCAGATGGCCGCCATCTCCCAAGTCAATATTTCGCAGGAAAATAACCTTATGCAGGAAAATGAAGAAAATACCACCGAGCCACAAGAAGAAGGAAATATGAAAAGCAATGATCCAGAGGAACACGGAGATAAAGGATGGACTGGCCACTGTCCAGAAACTCCCACCGATGGTAATTGTTTTGATATAATTAATGTGTTGCTTGATGAAAGTGATGAAGGTTATAACTTACCCGCAGCTCCTCATCCTCTTGGTTATAACATTACTATGAAGTTGCAGCCACCAACGTTTCAGGCATCTCCACTCATCTCGGTGCATTGGTACTCGCCAAAGAGCGAGTACGAATTTACATATGTGATGCCGATGCACTGTGATACGTATCCAACATATCTATAATTTTTTTATTGTTCCATGCTATTATATTATCAATCTTGGATGTTTTACATTCATTTTATAGAAACTTTATATCATTTTTTGGGACTAACCTATTGACATAGTGCCCAATGCTAGTTGCTATTTTTTGCTTGTTTTTTACTTCGCAAAAAATCAATACCAAATGATTCCAAATGCCACGAAACTTTTTGGAGAATTTTTTTTCCCAGAAGACACCAGGGGAGCCCAAGAAGTGCACCAGAGGAGGCCTGTGGGGCCCACAAGGCACCAGGGCGTGCTAGAGGCCCCTAGCACGCCCTAGTGGGTAGTGGGGCCCACGGGAGGCTTCTCCACCGCCTCTCATCTCTATAAATACTCTAATATTCCAGAAACTCTAGAGGAGAAGAGAGAAAATAGTTTCCGCCGCCGCAAGTTTCAGAACCACGAGATCTAATCTAGAGGCCTTCTCCGGCACTCTGCCGGAGGGGTCAATGATCACGGAGGGGTTCTTCATCAACACCCTTGCCCCTCCCATGATGCGTGAGTAGTTTACCACAGACCTACGGGTCCGTAGGCAGTAGGTAGATGGCTTCTTCTCTCTTTTTGATCTTCAATACAATGTTCTCCTTGATGTTCTTGGAGATCTGTTTGATGTAATGACTTTTTGCGGTGTGTTTGTTGGGATCTGATAAATTACGAGTTCATGATCAGTTTTATCTATGAATATTATTTGAGTCTTTGTTGAACTCTCTTATGCATGATTGTTATAGCCTCGTATTTCTTCTCTGAAACTTTAGTTTGGTTTGGCCAACTAGATTGATTTTTCTTGCCATGGGAAGAGGTGCTTTGTGATGGGTTAGATCTTGCGGTGCTCAATCTCAGTGACAGAAAGAGACATGACATGCATGTATCATTGCCATTAAGGATAAAAAGCTGGGGTCTATTCCTACATGAATAGATCTTGTCTACATCATGTCATCATTCTTATTTCGTTACTCCGTTTCTTCATGAACTTAATACACTATATGCATGCTGGATAGCGGTCAATGTGTGGTGTAATAGTAGTAGATGCAGGCCGGAGTCGGTCTAGTAATCTTGGACGTGATGCCTATATACATGATCATTGCCTTGGATATCATCATAATTATTTGCTCTTCTATGAATTGCCCAACAGTATTGTTTACCCACCGTATGCAATTTTCTTGAGAGAAGCCTGTAGTGAAATCTACGGCCCCCGTATCTAATTCCTACCATATTATTTTCAGATCTATTAATCCAAAGATCCAAAAATATCTTGGTGCACTTTTTCTTTATTTATTTTATTTTGTGTTTTTGTTAGATCTATTCAACCAATTTTATACAATTTAATCTATCTCGATACCGAGGAGGGATTGACAACCGCTCTTACGTGTCGGGTTGCAAGTATTTGTTATTTGTGTGCAGGTACTATTTACATAGTTTGGGTCGATCCTCCTACTGGATTGATAACCTTGGTTTCATAACAGAGGGAAATACTTACCGTTGCTGTGCTGCATCATCCTCTCCTCTTTGGGGAAATACCAACGCAGATACAAGCAATCAGGAAGAATTTCTAGTGTCATTGCCAGGGAGGATCACGTCCAGATCTATCAAGTACCCAATCTCAAATCTCATCTCCATGCAATTTACTTTATTTGCCTTTCGCCTCTCATTTTCATCTCCCCCACTTCTAAAATGTTTTTAGAAAAACACAAAAATATTTGCCTTCTTTTTGTTTGCCGTTTTCTCGTTCGATCTTTTTGTTTGCGTGTGATCTTGTCTGTGTAGTCACGATGTCTCAAGAAATTACCAGATTGTGTGATTTTTCCAATACTAATAATAATGATTTTATTAGTACTCCGATTGCTCCTCACGCCGCTAGTGTGGAGTCTTATGATATTAATGCTGCTTTGTTGAATCTTGTTATGAAAGAGTAATTTTCCGGTCGTCCTAATGAGGATGCCACGTGCCATCTAAATGTTGGGGAACGTTGCATGGAAAACAAAAAAAAAATTCTACGCACACGCAAGATCTATCCATGGAGATTGATAACCCACAAGTATAGGGGATCATTTGTAGCCTCTTTCAATAAGTAAGAGTGTCGAACCCAACGAGGAGCTAAAGGTAGAACAAATATTCCCCCCCCCCCCCCCCCCCCCCCCCCCCCCCCCCCCCCCCCCCCCCCCCCCCCCCCCCCCCCCCCCCCCCCCCCCCCCCCCCCCCCCCCCCCCCCCCCCCCCCCCCCCCCCCCCCCCCCCCCCCCCCCCCCCCCCCCCCCCCCCCCCCCCCCCCCCCCCCCCCCCCCCCCCCCCCCCCCCCCCCCCCCCCCCCCCCCCCCCCCCCCCCCCCCCCCCCCCCCCCCCCCCCCCCCCCCCCCCCCCCCCCCCCCCCCCCCCCCCCCCCCCCCCCCCCCCCCCCCCCCCCCCCCCCCCCCCCCCCCCCCCCCCCCCCCCCCCCCCCCCCCCCCCCCCCCCCCCCCCCCCCCCCCCCCCCCCCCCCCCCCCCCCCCCCCCCCCCCCCCCCCCCCCCCCCCCCCCCCCCCCCCCCCCCCCCCCCCCCCCCCCCCCCCCCCCCCCCCCCCCCCCCCCCCCCCCCCCCCCCCCCCCCCCCCCCCCCCCCCCCCCCCCCCCCCCCCCCCCCCCCCCCCCCCCCCCCCCCCCCCCCCCCCCCCCCCCCCCCCCCCCCCCCCCCCCCCCCCCCCCCCCCCCCCCCCCCCCCCCCCCCCCCCCCCCCCCCCCCCCCCCCCCCCCCCCCCCCCCCCCCCCCCCCCCCCCCCCCCCCCCCCCCCCCCCCCCCCCCCCCCCCCCCCCCCCCCCAAGCACCATGTTCAAGTAGAGGGTACAGCAGGTTGCGGGAGAGTGGACCACTGAATATAGATGGGGGAAGGTGATGGAGGTGTTGGTGAAGATGACGGAGTTGTTGGAGTAGATCGCCGTCACATGATGATTGCCCCGGCGGCATTCCGGCGCCACCGGGAGAGAGGGGGAGAGAGAGCCCCCCTCCTTCTTCTTCTTCCTTGACCTCCCCCCTGGATGGGAGGAGGGTTTCCCCTCTGGTCCTTGGCCTCCATGGCGGTGGAGGGGTGACAGCCCCTCCGAGATTGGATCTCTCTCTCTCTCTCTGTTTCCTTCTGTTTCTGCGTTTCTGTTTTCTGCCCTTTCACCATTTCTTAAATTCCCGGAGACCCGTAACTCCCATTGGGCTGAAATTTTAACATGATTTTTATCCGGATATTAGCTTTCTTGCGGTGAAAGAAGGGCATCAACCACCTTACGGGGTGTCCACAAGCCTTCAGGGCACGCCCAGGGTAGGGGGCACCCCCCTAGGGCTTGTGGGCCCCTCGGGCATCGTCTCGCGTTGATTACAATTCCCAAAAATCACATATATTCCAAAAAAATCTCCGTAAGTTTTTATCGCGTTTGGACTTCGTTTGATATGGGTATTCTGTGAAACAAAAAACATGCAACAAACAGGAACTGGCACTAGGCACTGGATCAATATGTTAGTCCCAAAAAATAAGATTAAAAAGTTGCCAAAAGTATATGAAAGTTGTAAAACATTGGCATGAAACAATCAAAAATTATAGATACGACGGAGACGTATTAGCATCCCCAAGCTTAATTCCTGCTCGTCCTCGAGTAGGTAAATGATAAAAAGGATAATTTTTTATGTGGAATGCTACCTAGCATAATCTTGATCATATAATCTAATCATGGCATGAATATTAAGACACGAGTGATTCAAAGCAATAGTCTATCATTTGACATTAAGACAATAATACTTCAAGCATAATAATAAAGCAACATGTCTTCTCAAAATAACATGGCCAAAGAAAGTTATCCCTACAAAATCATATAGTCTGGGTATGCTCCATCTTCATCACACAAAGTATTTCATCATGCACAACCCCGATGACAAGCCAAGCAATTGTTTCATACTTTTAATGTTCTCAAGCCTTTTCAACTTTCACGCAATACATGAGCGTGAGCCATGGATATAGCACTATAGGTGGAATAGAATATGATGGTGGAGGTTGTGTGGAGAAGATAAAAGGGAAGAAAGTCTCACAACAACGCGGCTAATCAACAGGCTATGGAGATGCCCATCAATTGATGTCAATGCGAGCCCCCCCCCCCCCCCCCCCCCCCCCCCCCCCCCCCCCCCCCCCCCCCCCCCCCCCCCCCCCCCCCCCCCCCCCCCCCCCCCCCCCCCCCCCCCCCCCCCCCCCCCCCCCCCCCCCCCCCCCCCCCCCCCCCCCCCCCCCCCCCCCCCCCCCCCCCCCCCCCCCCCCCCCCCCCCCCCCCCCCCCCCCCCCCCCCCCCCCCCCCCCCCCCCCCCCCCCCCCCCCCCCCCCCCCCCCCCCCCCCCCCCCCCCCCCCCCCCCCCCCCCCCCCCCCCCCCCCCCCCCCCCCCCCCCCCCCCCCCCCCCCCCCCCCCCCCCCCCCCCCCCCCCCCCCCCCCCCCCCCCCCCGCTCTCTCCTTTTTTTTGGCCTGTTTTTTATTTATTTTTATTTTCCGTCCGGAGTCTCATCCCGACTTGTGGGGGAATCATAGTCTCCATCATACTTTCCTCATTGGGACAATGCTCTAATAATGATGATCATCACACTTTTATTTACTTACAACTCGATATCTAGAACAATATGACTATATGAATGCCTCTCGCAGTGTACTAGGATGTGCAATGATCTAGCATAGCAAAGATATCAAAGAATGGGCAAGCCATGAAAATATCATGCTTGCTATCTTACGATCATGCAAAGCAATATGACAATGAATGCTCAAGTCATGTATATGATGATGATGGAAGTTGCATGGCAATATATCTCGGAATGGCTATGGAAATGCCATGATAGGTAGGTATGGTGGTTGTTTTGAGGAAGATATAAGGAGGCTTATGTGTGATAGAGCGTATCATATCACGGGGTTTGGATGCACCGGCGAAGTTTGCACCAACTCTCGAGGTGAGAAATGTTGGAAATATGCCCTAGAGGCAATAATAAATTGGTTATTATCATATTTCCTTCTTCACGATAATCATTTATTATCCATGCTAGAATTGTATTGATCGGAAACTCAGATACATGTGTGGATACATAGACAACAACGTGTCCCTGGTGAGCCTCTACTAGACTAGCTCGTTAATCAAAGATGGCTATGGTTTCCTAGCCATAGACATGAGTTGTCATTGGATAACGGGATCACATCATTAGGAGAATGATGTGATGGACAAGACCCAAACTATGAACATAGCATATGATCGTATCAAATTTATTGCTATCGTTTTTCTGCATGTCAAGTATATGTTCCTATGACCATGAGATCATGCAACTCATTGACACCGGAGGAGTGCCTTGTGTGTACCAAATGTCGCAACGTAACTGGGTGGCTATAAAGGTGCTCTACAGGTATCTCCGAGGGTGTCTGTTGAGTTGGCATGGATCAAGACTGGGATTTGTCACTCCATATGACGGAGAGGTATCTCAGGGCCCACTCGGTAATACAACATCACAATAAGCTTGCAAGCAATGTGACCAATGAGTTAGTCACGGGATCTTGTATTACGGAATGAGTAAAGAGACTTGCCGGTAACGAGATTGAACTAGGTATGGAGATACCGATGATCGAATCTCGGGCAAGTAACGTACCGATAGACAAAGGGAACTGCATACAGGATTAGCTAAATCCTTGACATCGAGGTTCGACCGATAAGATCTTCGTAGAATATGTAGGAACCATTATGGGCATCCAGGTCCCACTATTGGTTATTGACTGTAGGGGTGTATCAGTCATGTCTGCATAGTTCTCAAACCCGCAGGGTCTACACACTTAACGTTTGGTGACGATATAAGTATAGTTGAGTCATTATGGTGGTTACCGAAGGTTGTTCGGAGTCCCGGATGAGATCCCGGACATGACGAGAAACTCCGGAATGGTTCGGAGGTGAAGATTGATATATTGGACGAAGGGTATTGGAAGTCCGGAATTGTTCCGAGGGTACCGGGTGATGACCAGCATCACCGAAAGGGGTTTCGGGGGGGCCCGGCAAGTGTTGGGGGGCCCCATGGGCCAAGGGGAGGGGGAAAACCAGCCCACTAAGGGGCTGTGCGCCCCCTCACCCTTTCCCACGCAACCAGGAGGGTTGGGGGCACCCCCTAGGGCTTCCCACCTCCCGGCTTGGGGGGCAAGTCACCCTAGGGGAGATCCCATCTGCCCTGGCCGCCGTCCCCCTAGGGGCACCACCCCCTCCTCCCTTCCCCTATATATAGAGAAGTAGAGAGAGGGCAGCCGGACCCCTTGAACACATCTATATGCCACGGCGCTGCCCCTCCTCTCCCTCGTAGCCTTGTTCCTCTCCGTAGCGCTTAATGAAGCTCTGCTGAGATTCCGCCACCACCACCGCCACCACGCCGTCGTGCTGCCGGAGGACTCAAGCTAGCACTTTACCATCACTCGCTGGATCGAGGAGGTGAAGGCGTCATCAAGCCATACGTGTGTTGAACGCGGAGGTGCCGTCCGTTCGGCACTTGGATCGGGAGTTCACGGGACGGATCATGATTGGATCGCGAAGATGTTCACGGGACGGATCGTGATTGGATCGCGAAGACATTCGGCTACATCAACGGTGTTTATTAACGCTTCTGCTTAGCGATCTACAAGGGTATGTAGATCCAATCTCTCCTCTCGTAGATGGTCATCTCCTAGATTGATCTTGGTGAGCGTAGGAATTTTTTTTGTTTCCCATGCAACGTTCCCCAACAGTGGTATCATGAGCTAGGTATATGCGTAGATGACATCACGAGTAGAACACAACAGAGTTTGTGGGCGTTGATATTCAGATTGCTTCCTTCCTTGGTCTTTTCTTGATTCAGCGGTATTGTGGTATGAAGCGGACTGGACCAACCTTACATGTCCACGTACATGAGACCGGTTCCATCGACTGACATGTGACTTTATTGCATAAAGATGGCTGGCGGGTGTCTGTCTCTCCCACCTTAGTTGAATCGGATTCAACAAAGGCGGTCCTTGTAGAAGGTTAAATAGCAACTTGCATATCACCGTTGTGGCTTTGCGTAGGTAGGAATCATTCTTGCTAGATACCCATAGCAGCCACGTAAAACATGCAACAACAATTAGAGGACGTCTAACTTGTTTTTGCAGGGTATGTTGTGATATGATATGGCCAAAGACATGATGAAATATATTTGATGTATGAGATGATCATGTTTGTAATAGTTTATATCGACTTGCATGTCGATGCACACGGCAACCGGCAGGAGCCATAGGGTTGTCTTTAATTATTGTATGACCTACGTGTCAATCATTACGCGCTATGTAATGCTTTACTTTATCGCTAAGCGGTAGCAATAGTAGTAGAAGCATGGTTGGCGTGACAACCCCGATGGCGACACGATGATGGAGATCATGGTGTCATGCCGGTGACGATGGAGATCATGCCAGTGCTTTGGAGATGGAGATCAAAAGCACGAGTTGATGGCCATATCATGTCACTTATGATTTGCATGTGATGTTAATCATTTTATGCATCTTATTTTGCTTAGGACGACGGTAGCATTATAAGGTGATCCCTCACTAAAATTTCAAGATAAAATTGTTTTCTCCCCAAGTGTGCACCGTTGCGAAAGTTCATCGTTTCGAAGCACCATGTGATGATCGGGTGTGATAGACTCTACGTTCACATACAACGGGTGCAAGCCAGTTTTGCACATGCAGAACACTTGGGTTAAACTTGACGAGCCTAGCATGTGCAGACATGGCCTCGGAACACAAGAGACTGAAAGGTCGAACATGAGTCATATAGTAGATATGATCAACATGGAGATGTTCACCATTGAAACCACCTCATCTCACGTGATGATCGGACTTGGGTTGGTGAATTTGGATCGTGTTACACTCGGACAACTGGAGGGATGTTGATTTGAGTGGGAGTTCTTAAGTAATATGATTAATTGAACTCATTTATCATGAACAATAGTCCAAGCTTGGCAAATTATGTTGTAGATTAATAGCTCGCGCTGTAGCTCCCTGTTTTAATACGTTCCTAGCGAAAGACTAAGTTGAAAGATATTTTAAGCAATTATGCGGACTAGGGCCGTAGTCTGAGGATTGTTCTCACTACTGCACAGAAGGCTTATGTCCTTGATGCACCGCTCGGTGTGCCAACCCCTCTAGCATTGTCTGTGGATGTTGTGAACATCTGGCAGACACGTTCTGATGACTACTTGATAGTTTAGTGCGCCATGCTTTATGGCTTAGAATCGGAGCTCCAAAGGTGTTTTGAATGCCATGGAACATATGAGATGTTCCAAGAGTTGAAATTGGTATTTCAGGCTCGTGCCCGTGTTGATAGGTATGAGACCTCTGACAAGTTCTTTGCCTACAAGATGGAGGAGAATAACTCAGCCAATGAGCGTGTGCTCAGAATGTCTGGGTGCTATAATCGCTTGAATCAAGTGGGAGTTAATCTTCCAGATAAGATAGTGATTGATAGAGTTCTCAAGTTACTATCACCAAGCTACTATAGCTTCATGATGAACTATAACATGCAAGGGATGGAGATGATCCCGGAGCTGTTCGCCATGCTTAAGGCTGCGAAGGTAGAAATCAAGAAGGAGCATCAAGTGTTGATGGTTAACAAGACCACTGTTTTCAAGAAGGGCAAGGGAAAAGAAGGGAAACTTCATGAATGGCAAACCTGTTGCCGCTCCAGTGAAGAAACCCAAGGTTGAACCCAAACCCGAGACTAAGTGCTTCTATTGTAAGGGGAACGGTCACTAGTAGCGGAACTTCCCCAAATACTTGGTAGATGAGAAGGCTGGCAACTTCAACAAAAGTATATTTGATATACGTGTTTTTGTTGTGTACCTTACTAGTACTACTAGTAGCACCTGGGTATTAGATACCGGTTCAGTTGCTAATATTGGTAACTCGAAACAAAAGCTGCGGAATAAACGGAGACTAGCTAAGGGCGAGGTGACGATGTGTGTTGGAAGTATTTCCAAGGTTGATGTGATCACCATCGCACGCTCCCTCTACCTTCGGGATTAGTGTTAAACCTAGATAAATGGTATTTGGTGTCTGCGTTGAGCATGAACATGATGAGATCGTGTTTATTGTAATGCGGTTATTCATTTAACTCAGAGAATAATGGTTATTCTGTTTACATGAATAATACCTTCTATGGTCATGCACCCAATGTGAATGGTTTATTAAATCTCGATCGTAGTGATACACATGTTCATAATATTGATGCTAAAAGATGCGAAGTTAATAATGATAGTACCACATACTTGTGGCACTGCTGCTTAAGTCGTATTGGTGTAAAGTGCATGAAGAAACTCCATGCTGATGGACATTTGGAGTCACTTGATTTTGAATCACTTGACACATGTGAACCATGCCTCATTGCCAAGATGACTAAAACCCCATTTTCCGAAATAGTGGAACGGGCAAGTGACTTGTTGGAAATCATACATACTGATGTGTGTGGTCCGATGAGTGTTGACACGTGCAGTGGATATCATTATTTCCTCACCTTCACCGATGATTTGAGTAGATATGGGTATATTTACTTAATAAAGCATAAGTCTGAAACATTTGAAAAGTTCAAGCAATTTCAGAGTGAAGTTGAGAATCATCGTAACAAGAAGATTAAATTCCTATGATCCGATCGAGGGGGAGAATATCTGAGTTATGAGTTTGGCAATCACTTAAGACAATGTGGAATTGTTTCACAGTTGACGCCACCTGGAACACCACAGCGTAATGGTGTGTCTGAACATCGTAATTGTACCTTGTTGGATATGGTGCATTCTATGATGTCTCTTGCCGATCTGCCACTATCGTTTTGGGGTTATGCATTAGAGACAGCTGCATTCACTTTAAATAGGGCACCATCTAAGTCCGTGGAGATGATGCCGTATGAACTGTGGTTTGGCAAGAAACCTAAGTTGTCGTTTCTTGAGGTTTGGGGCTGCGATGCTTAAGTCAAAAGGCTTCAGCCGGAAAACCTCGAACCCAAAGCAGACAAATGCATCTTCATAGGATACCCAAAAGAGATGATTGGGTATACCTTCTATCTTAGATCCGAGGGCAAAGTGTTTGTCGCTAAGAACGGGTCCTTTCTCGAGAAAGAGTTTCTCTCGAAAGAATTGAGTGGGAGGAAGATAGAACTTGATGAGGTTGTTGAACCTTTACTTCAACCAGAAAGTAGCATAGCACAGAAAGATGTTTCTGTGGCACCTACGATAGTTGAAGAGGAAGCTAATGATAGTGATCATGAAGTTTTGGATCAATTTACTATCGAACCTCGTAGGTCGACAAGGACACATACTCCTGAGTGGTACGGTAACCCTGTCTTAGAGGTCATGTTGTTGGACAACGATGAACCTACGAGCTATGGAGAAGCGATGGTGGGCTCGAATTCCAACAAATGGCTAGGAGCCATGAAATCCGAGATAGGATTCATGTATGAGAACAAAGTATGGACTTTGGTGGACTTGCCCGACGGTCGGCAAGCCATTGAGAATAAATGGATCTTTAAGAAGAAGACAGACGTTGATGGTAACCATTTATGAAGCTCGGCTTGTCGCAAAGAAGTTTCTGACAAGTTCAAGGAGTTGACTATGATGAGACTTTCTCACTCATAGCGATGCTAAAGTTTGTTGGAATTATGTTAGCAGTTGCTGCATTTTCAATCACGAAATCTGGCAGATGGATGTCAAAACAAAGTTTCCTTGACGGGTTTCGTGAGGAAAGGTTGTATGTGATACAACCAGAAGGTTTTGTCGATCCTAAGGATGCTAAAAGGTATGCAAGCTCCAGCGATCCTTCTATGGACTGGAGCAAGCATCTCGGAGTTGGAATATACGCTTTGATGAGGTGATCGAAGCTTGTGGGTTTATACAAAGTTTGCAAGAAACTTGTATTTACAAGAAAGTGAGTGGGAGCACTACAACATTTCTGATAAATATATGTGGATGACATATTGTTGATCGGAAATGATGTAGAATTTCTGGAAAGCATAAAGGGTTGTTTGAAAGGTGTTTTTTAAAGGAAGACCTGGGTAAAACTGCTTACATATTGGGCATCAAGATCTATAGAAATAGATCAAGACGCCTGATAAGACTTTCACAGAGCACATACCTTGACATGATTTTGAAGGAGTTCAAAATGGATCAGACAAAGAAGGAGTTCTTGCCTGAGTGGTAAGGTGTGAAGTTGAGTGAGATTCAAAGCTCGGCCATGACAGAAGAAGAGAAAGGACGAAGGTCGTCCCCTATGCCTTAGCCATAGGCTCTATATGATATGCCATGCCGTGTACCACACCTACGGCGTGCCTTGTCACGTGTCTGGCAAGGG
Source organism: Thinopyrum obtusiflorum (assembly GCA_036873465.1). Classification (NCBI taxonomy): domain Eukaryota; kingdom Viridiplantae; phylum Streptophyta; class Magnoliopsida; order Poales; family Poaceae; genus Thinopyrum; species Thinopyrum obtusiflorum. The sequence continues at coordinate 19,863 of JAAAWM010010999.1, read as the reverse complement.
GGTACAAAAGTGACCCAGGAGTGGATCACTGGACAGCGGTCAAAATTGTCCTTTGAGGAATAAGGAAATGTTTCTCGGTTATGGAGGTGATAAAGAGTTCGCGTAAAGGGTTACGTCGATGTAAGCTTTAACACCTATCTGGATGACTCTCATAGCAAACCGGATACATATAGTGGAGCAACCATTTGGAATAGCTCCAAGTGGAGCATGGTAGCAGCATCTACAATATGACGTAGAGATTTGCAAAGTACATACGGATCTGAATGTTGCAGACCCGTTGACTAAAACCTCTCTCACAAGCATAACATGATCAAACCCCAGAACTCATTGAGTGTTAATCACATGGTGATGTGAACTAGATTATTGACACTAGTAAACTCTTTAGGTGTTAGTCACATGGCGATGTGAACTATGAGTGTTAATCACATGGCAATGTCAACTAGATTATTGACTCTAGTGCAAGTAGGAGACTGTTGGAAATATGCCCTAGAGGTAATAATAAATTGGTTATTATCATATTTCCTTCTTCATGATAATCGTTTATAATCCATGCTAGAATTGTATTGATCGGAAACTCAGATACATGTGTGGATACATAACAACGTGTCCCTGGTGAGCCTCTACTAGACTAGCTCATTGATCAAAGATGGCTATGGTTTCCTAGCCACAGACATGAGTTGTCATTTGATAACGGGATCACATCATTAGGAGAATGATGTGATGGACAAGACCCAAACTATGAACGTAGCATATGATCGTATCAAGTTTATTGCTATCGTTTTTCTGCATGTCAAGTATATGTTCCTATGACCATGAGATCATGCAACTCACTGACACCAGAGGAGTGCCTTGTGTGTACCAAACATTGCAACATAACTGGGTGACTATAAAGGTGCTCTACAGTTATCTCTGAGGGTGTCTGTTGAGTTGGCATGGATCAAGACTGGGATTTTTCACTCCGTATGACGAAGAGGTATCTCAGGGCCCACTCGGTAATACAACATCACAATAAGCTTGCAAGCAATGTGACCAATGAGTTAGTCATGGGATCTTGTATTACAGAATGAGTAAAGAGACTTGCCGGTAACGAGATTGAACTAGGTATGGAGATACCGACGATCGAATCTCGGGCAAGTAACATACCGATAGACAAAGGGAACTGCATACGGGATTAGCTGAATCCTTGACATCGAGGTTCGACCGATAAGATCTTCATAGAATATGTAAGAACCGTTATGGGCATCCAGGTCCCGCTATTAGTTATTGACCATAGAGGTGTCTCGGTCATGTCTGCATAGTTCGAGAACCCGCAGGGTCTACACACTTAATGTTTGGTGATGATATAAGTATAGTTGAGTCATTATGGTGGTTATCGAAGGTTGTTCGGAGTCCCGGATGAGATCCCAGACATGACAAGGAACTCCGGAATGGTCTGGAGGTGAAGATTGATATATTGGACGAAGGGTATTGGAGTCCAGAATTGTTCCGAGGGTACCGGGTGATGACCAGCATCACCGAAAGGGGTTTCGGGGGGGTCCCGGCAAGTGTTGGGGGGCCCCATGGGCCAAGGGGAGGGGGCAAACCAGCCCACTAAGGGGCTGTGCGCCCCCCTCACCCTTTCCCATGGAACCAGGAGGGTTGAGGGCGCCCCCTAGGGCTTCCCACCTCCCGGCTTGGGGGGCAAGTCACCCTAGGGGAGATCCCATCTGTCCTGGCCGCCGCCCCCCTAGGGGAAACCCTAGGGGCGCCACCCCCTCCTCCCTTCCCCTATATATAGAGAGGTAGTGAGAGGGCAGCCGGACCCCTTGAACACATCTATATGCCACAGTGCTGCCCCTCCTCTCCCTCGTAGCCTTCTTCCTCTTTGTAGCGCTTAGCGAAGCTCTGCTGAGATTCCGCCACCACCACCGCCACCACGCCGTCGTGCTGCCGGAGGACTCGAGCTACTACTTCACCATCACTCGCTGGATCGAGGAGGTGAAGGCGTCATCAAGCCATACATGTGTTGAACGTGGAGGTGCCGTCCGTTCGGCACTTGGATCGGGAGTTCGCGGGACGGATCGTGATTGGATCGCGAAGACGTTCGACTACATCAACCGCGTTTCTTAACACTTCCGCTTAGCGATCTACAAGGGTATGTAGATCCAATCTCTCCTCTCGTAGATGGTCATCTCCTAGATTGATCTTGGTGAGCGTAGGAATTTTTTTGTTTCCCATGCAATGTTCCCCAATAAGAAAGGGCAATGCACGGTACCAAAGAGGCTAGCAATGATGGAAGGGTGAGAGTGCGTATAATCCATGGACTCAACATTAGTCATAAAGAACTCACATACTTATTGCAAAAATCTATTAGCTATCAAAACAAAGTACTACACGCATGCTCCTAGGGGGATAGATTGGTAGGAAAAGACCATCGCTCGTCCCCGACCGCCACTCATAAGGAAGACAATCAAAAATAAATCATGCTCCAACTTCATCACATAACGGTTCACCATACGTGCATGCTTCGGGAATCAAAAACCTTAACACAAGTATCTCTACCAATCCACAATTACTCACTAGCATGACTCTAATATCACCATCTTTATATCGCAAAAACTATTGCAAGGAATCAAACATATCATATTCAGTGATCTACAAGTTTATGTAGGATTTTATGACAAACCATGTGAATGATCAGTTCCTGTCGACTCTCTAAATAGATATAAGCAAAGCGTGAGAGTTTAATTCTTTCTACAAAAGATATGCCCAAGCTCTAACAAATATAAGTGAAGGAAAAGAGCATTCTACAAATGGCGGTTTTTTATGTGTAGAGAAACAGGCAACCCAAACTTCAAATGATATAAGTGAAGCACATGAAGCATTCTATAAAGCCATACTCAAAAGATATAAGTAAAGTGCATGAAGCATTCTGTAAATCAACCAAGGACTATCTCATACCAGCATGGTGCATAAAATAAAAAGGAAAAATAAACACGAAAGACGCTCCAAGAATTTACGCATATCATGTGACGAATAAAAATATAGCTCCAAGTAAAATTACCGATGATCGTTAGAAGAAAGAGGGGATGCCTTCCAGGGCATCCCCAAGCTTAGTTGCTTGGGAGTCCTTGAATATTACCTTGGGGTGCCTCGGGCATCCCCAAGCTTAGGCTCTTGCCACTCCTTATTCCTTCATCCATCGTGATCTCACCCAAAACTTGAAAACTTCAATCACACAAAACTTAACAAAACCCTCGTGAGATCCGTTAGTATAATAAAGCAAATCACCACTTTAAGTACTGTTGTGAACTCATTCCAAATTCATATTAGCATTATATATACTGTAGTCCAACTTCATCATGGTTCATAGCCCCCGGTACTACCCATTGATTCATCAAAATAAGAGAACAATGCATAGAAAACAGAATCTGTCAAAAACAGAACAGTCTGTAGTAATCTGAACATCTACCATACTTATGTAACTCCAACATTTTTAAAAAATTAGGACAAAATAATTTTTTTATATAAGTACTATGTAAAAAATTCAGCAACATTTAACATTCCAGTAAAAAATGTAAATTCACGCGCTACAGCCAAATTTTCTGTTTTTCAACTGCACATACCAAACAAGCAATCTAATCATCCTAAAGGCAAATCTTGGCACATTATTTTTATAATACAATGGATTTGTACAAGTGGATAATTATTTTTGTTGAAAAGTTTCTGTAATTCAAGATTTGCAAAGTTTCCATGGGCATGAACAAAGTTCAAGGAGCTCCCCCACTTCAACGGTGCTCGTCTTTCTTACTTTCACTTTCCTTTTTGAAAAGTTTTAGGTTCCCCTCTTTATTTTTTTGTTTTTAAACTTTATAAAAGCACACAACAGAAATAAATGACTCTCTAAAACTTCCGGGTTGTCTCCCTGGCAGCGCTTTCTTTAAAGCCGTTAAGCTAGGCATATAGTGCTCAAGTAATGGATCCACCCGGATCCCAAGGTATATCAAAGCCAATTTTAATTAACAATGATTTGTAATTTAGTAGTGAGCACAAAGCAACATATATCATGCAACAACGAAGTCTAACTCTCTCCCTATGCATCGGCATATCATAAAAGAACAATTCATGCACACAAAGTAAAGGCCAATACATAACATAAACAGTTTCTTGCAATTTTATTGTGTTGGAAACATATAGAGGTGGAGATGTAGTTCCTCTCTCATAATAATTGCAAGTAGGAGCAGCAAGTACATGCATATTATATCTATCAAAATCATCATGTGTAACGGTAAAACGCAACCCATCAATATAATCCTTAATAAGCGCAAACTTCTCCGGTATAGTGTAGTTGGGAGAATTCAAAAAGATAATAGGACTATCATGCGTGGGTGCAATAACAACAATTTCATTCTTAACATAAGGAACTATAGCAAGTTCATCTCCATAAGCATCATTCATATTGGTATCATGGCCACAAGCATAGCAAGCATCAATTTCATCAAAAAGGGATATTTCAAATGAATCCGAGGGATCATAGCAATCATCATAGCATTCATCCTTCGGTAAGCATGAAGGGAAATTAAACAATGTATGAGTTGACGAGTTACTATCATTAGAAGGTGGGCATGGGTAGCTAATCCGCTCTTCCTCCTTTTGTTCTTTGCTCTCCTCCTCATCTTTTTCATCCAATGAGCTCAAAGTTTAAGCAATTTCTTCTTCCATAGTTTCCTGCAAAATATTATTCTCTTCTTGGACAGGGGATACTTTCTCAATAAATGCATCAATATCGGCATTGTATTCATAATTCTCATAGCAATATTTAAGTATAGCATAATTTTCAGGTCTGTAAACAGCATCATCATAATTTTCACACTTTTCAAACAAAGATTCAATTTCATAAGCACCCTTAAAAGCAACGAATTCTTCTATTCATTCCACATCATAGTAATCATATATACCATTAGCATAAGAAGCCAAGGTTTTATTATCATTAAATTTACATGAAAAGGGAAGGTGTGGAGCCTTCATCCTAGAGCAACAAGTATAATCATATCTCAAGCATAAATTCCGAGCATACCAATGCAACATATGAATTTGATCCCATAAGAGTTTCCCTTTTTGAGTCAAGCGATAATCGCTAAAATATTCACGTTGATCCAATGTGTCTCCCATTATCAAGTTGAATGGGGTTTTCTCAGATTATCAAAGTAGTGTTTAATATTTTTCACATAACGAGCATTGAGGGTTTTAGGAGGTTCCCCATCTCCATGAGTAGCAAGTACACCTAATTTTTTTGGTATTTCATGTTCCATATCCGTAACTAAAGATAGAGAACAACTTAGAACAGCAAATAAAATCTACTTAGTGATAAAGCAAACAAGCACACACGAGAATATTCACCCCACGCTATTGCTCCCCGGCAACGGCGCCAGAAAAAGGTCTTGATAACCCACAAGTATAGGGGATCAGTTGTAGCCTCTTTCGATAAGTAAGAGTGTCGAACCCAACGAGGAGCTAAAGGTAGAACAAATATCCCCTCAAGTTCTATCGACCATCGATACAACTCTACGCACGCTTAACGTTCGCTTTACCTAGAACACGTATGAAACTAGAAGTACTTTGTACGTGTTGTAGAATAGGTTTGCAAGATAATAAAGAGCACGTAAATAAAAACTAGAGGCTGTTTAGATAAAGAAACAATTACGTTAGTTTAACGAGTGTGGAAAGGTGGTGGTAGGAGTTGCAGAATTGTCCCTAAGCAATTGACTACGTTACTAGACCGATAGCAAGTTTTATGTGGGAGAGGCCACTGCTAGCATGTCATCCCTTACTTGGAATTCTATGCACTTATGATTGGAACTATTAGCAAGCATCCATAACTACTAACGTTCATTAAGGTAAAATCGAACCATAGCATTAAGATATATTGGTCCCCCTTCAATCCCGTATGCATCAATTTCTATGCTAGGCTGAAGCTACTGTCACCCTTGCCCTCCAATACATAGTCCTATCAACGTATAACTAACCCTATGGTGTGATCCACATGCGCGCTCATATGATGGGCACTAAAGGACAGCAACATAACCACAAGCAAATTAAACCAATCATAGCAATTCACCAATCACCGATATAACAACATAAATCTACTCAGACATCATAGGATGGCAACACATCATTGGATAATAATATGAAGCATAAAGCACCATGTTCAAGTAGAGGGTATAGCGGGTTGCGGGAGAGTGGACCACTGAATATAGATGGGGGAAGGTGATGGAGGTGTTGGTGAAGATGACAGAGTTGTTGGAGTAGATCGCCGTCAAACGATGATTGCCCCGGCGGCGTTCCGTTGCCATTGGGAGAGAGGGGGAGAGACCCCCCCTCCTTCTTCTTCTTCCTTGACCTCCTCCCTAGATGGGAGGAGGGTTTCCACTCTGGTCCTTGGCCTCCATGGTGGTGGAGGGGCGAGATCCCCTCCGAGATTGGATCTCTCTCTCTGTTTCCTTCTGTTTCTGCGTTTCTATTTTCTGCCATTTCACCGTTTCTTAAATTCCCGGAGATCCGTAACTCCGATTGGGCTGAAATTTTTACATGATTTTTATTCGAATATTATCTTTCTTGCAGCGAAGGAAGGGCACAAACTTCCTTACGGGGTGGCCACAAGACTTCAAGGCGTGCCCAGGGTAGGGGGAGTGCCCCTAGGGTTTGTGGGGCCCTCAGGCATCGTCTCGCGTTGATTCCAATTCCCAAAAATCACATATATTCCAAAAAAAATCTCCGTAAGTTTTTATCACGTTTGGACTTCGTTTGATATGGGTATTCTGTGAAACAAAAATATGCAACAAACAGGAACTGGCACTGGATCAATATGTTAGTCCCAAAAAATGATATAAAAGGCTGCCAAAAGTATATGAAAGTTCTAAAACATTGGTACGAAATAATAAAAGTTTATAGATACAACAAAGATGTTTCAGAGATGTATAGCAATGAGAGGGGAGAATGTGTCTACGTACCCTCGTAGACCGTAAGCGAAAGCGCTTATTAACGTGGTTGATGTAGTCGAACTTCTTCGTGATCCAACCGATCAAGTACCGAATGTACGACACATCCGCGTTCAGCACACGTTCAGCTCGGTGACGTCCTCGCCTTCTTGATCCAGCAAGACGGGCAAAGTAGTAGATGAGTTATGGCAGCACGACGGTGTGGTCACCAGTGATGGTGAAGCTATCTTCGCAGGGCTTCGCCTAAGCACTCCGAAAATATGACCGAGGGACGAAACTATGGAGAGGGACGCCACACACGGCTAAGAGATTGTCGTAGCCTATGTGTGGCGCCCCTCCCTCGTATATATAGGGGGGAGGGAAGGCAGCCATGAGGCACCCCAAGGGTGGCCGCTGGCCCCCTTGGGCTCCTGCCCTATGGCGCCCCCCTTACCTTGTTTGCACAAGGGGGAAGGAAAGAGGAGGAGAGGGAAGGAAGGGGAAGGCCGAATCCCTCCTTTCCTTCTCTCCCCAAGGGCTGCGGCCTTAGGAGGGGCACGCCAGCCCCTTGTGAGCTGGTATGTTCCCCCCCCTTTGGCCCATATGGCCCATTAACCTCCTGGGGGTTCCCGAAACCCCTTCCGGTGATTCGATGACTACCCAGTACCTCCTGAAACTCTTTCGGTGTCCAAATAGCATCGTCCTATATATCAATCTTTACCTTCGGACCATTCCGGAGCTCCTCGTCATGTCTGTGATCTCATCCCGGACTCCAAACAACATTCGGTCACCAAATCATATAACTCATATAACACTATATCGTCAACGAACGTTAAGTGTGCGGACCCTACGGGTTCAAGAACTGTGTAGACATGACCAAGACACCTCTCCGGTCAAGAACCAATAGCGGAACCTGGATGCCCATATTCGGTCCTACATATTCTACGAAATCTTTATCGGTCGAACCTTATGACAACATATGTAATTCCCTTTGTTTATCGGTATGTTACTTGCCCAAGATTCGATAGTCGGTATCTTCATACCTAGTTCAATCTCGTTACCGTCAAGTCTCTTTACTTATTCCATAATACATCATCTTGCAACTAACTCCTTAATCACTTTGCTTGCAAGCTTCTTGTGATGTGTATTACCGAGAGTGCCCAGAGATACCTCTCTGATACATGGAGTGACAAATCCTAATCTCTATCTATGCCAACTCAATAAACACCTTCGGAGATACATGTAGAGCATCTTTATGATCACCCAATTATGTTGTGACGTTTGATAGCACACAAGGTATTCCTCCTGTATCCGGGAGTTGCATGATCTCATAGTCGAAGGAATATGTATTTGACATTAAGAAAGCAATAGCAATAAACTGAACGATCATATGCTAAGCTAACAGATGGGTCTTGTCCATCACATCATTCTCCTAATGATGTGATCCCGTTATCAAGTGACAACACATGTCTATGGTTAGGAAACCTTAACCATCTTTGACCAATGAGCTAGTCTAGTAGAGGCTTACTAGGGACACGGTATTTGTTTATGTATCCACACATGTATTTAAGTTTTCGATCAATACAATTCTAGCATGAATAATAAACCTTTATCATGAATAAGGAAATATAATAATAACAACTTTATTATTGCCTCTAGGGCATATTTCCATCAGCCTCCCACTTGCACTAGAGTCAATAATCTAGATTACATTGTAATGAATCTAACACCCATGGAGTCTTGGTGATGATCATTTTTTGCTCGCGGAAGAGGCTTAGTCAACGAGTCTGCTACAGTCAGATCCGTATGTATTTTGCAAATCTCTATGTCTCCATCCTTGACCTTTTCACGGATGGAGTTGAAGCGTCTCTTGATGTGTTTGGTTTTCTTGTGAAACCTGGATTCCTTCGCTAAGGCAATTGCTCCAGTGTTATCACAAAATATTTTCATTGGACCCAATGCACTGGGTATTACACCCATATCGGATATGAACTCCTTCATCCAGACTCCTTCATGCGCTGCTTCCAAAGCAGCTATGTACTCTGCTTCACACGTAGATCCCGCCACGACGCTCTGCTTGGAATTGCACCAACTGACAGCTCCACCATTCAATATAAATACGTATCCGGTTTGTGACTTGGAGTCATCCGAATCAGTGTTGAAGCTAGCATCGACGTAACATTTATGATGAGTCTTCGTCACCTCCATAAATAAGAAACATATCCTTGGACCTTTTCAGTTACTTTAGGATGTTCTTGACCGCTGTCCAGTGATCCACTCCTAGATTACTTTGGTACCTCCTTGCCAAACTTATCGCAAGGCACACATCAGGTCTGGTACACAACATAGCATACATGATAGAACCTACGGCTGATGCATAGGGAATGAATTTCTTTTTCTCTCTATCTTCTGCAGTGGTCGGGCTTTGAGTCTGACTCAATTTCACACCTTGTAACACAGGCAAGAACCCTTTCTTTGACTGATCCATTTTGAACTTCTTCAAAACTTTGTCAAGGTATGTGCTTTGTGAAAGTCCTATTAAGCTTCTCGATCTATCCCTATAGATCTTGATGCCCAATATATAAGCAGCTTCACCGAGGTCTTTTATTGAAAAATTCTTATTCAAGTATCCTTTTATGCTATCCAGAAATTCTATATCATTTCCAATCAACAATATGTCATCCACATATAATATTAGAAATGCTACAAAGCTCCCACTCACTTTCTTGTAAATACAGGCTTCACCCTAAGTCTGTATAAAACTATATGCTTTGGTCACCTCATCAAAGCGTATATTCCAACTCCAAGATGCTTACACCAGTCCATAGATGGATCGCTGGAGCTTGCACACTTTGTTAGCACTTTTAGGATCGACAAAACCTTCTAGTTGCATCATATACAACTCTTCTTTAAGAAATCCATTGAGAAATGCAGTTTTGACCTCCATTTGCCAGATTTCATAATTATAAAATGAGGCAATTGCTAACATGATTCGGACAGACTTAAGCATCGCTACGGGTGAGAAAGTCTCATCGTAGTCAACTCCTTGAACTTGTCGAAAACCTTTCGTGACAAGTCGAGCTTTGTAGATAGTGACATTACCATCAGCGTCTGTCTTCCTCTTGAAGATCTATTTATTCTGAATGGCTTGCCGATCATCGGGCAAATCCACCAAAGTCCATACTTTGTTCTCATACATGGATCCTATCTCAGATTTCATGGCCTCAAGCCATTTATCGGAATCTGGGCTCATCATAGCTTCTTCATAGTTCGTAGGTTCGCCATGGTCTAATAACATAACTTCCAGGACAGGATTACCGTACCACTCTGGTGCGGAACGTGCTCTGGTCGACCTACGAGGTCCAGTAGTAACTTGATCTGAAGTTTCATGATCATCATGATTGGCTTCCTCTCCAGTTGGTGTAGGCATCACGGGAACGGTCTTCTCTGATGTGCTACTTTCCAATTCGAGAGAAGGTATACAATTACCTCATCAATTTCAACTTTCCTCCCACTCACTTCTTTCGAGAGAAACTCCTTCTCTAGAAAGGACCCATTCTTGGCAACAAAGATCTTGCCTTCGAATCTGTGATAGAAGGTGTACCCAATAGTTTCCTTAGGGTATCCTATGAAGACACACTTCTTCAATTTGGGATCGAGCTTATCAGGTTGAAGCCTTTTGACATAAGTGTCGCATCCCCAAACTTTAAGAAACGACAGCTTAGGTTTCTTGCCAAACCATAGTTCATAAGGTGTCGTCTCAACGGATTTAGACGGTGCCCTATTTAACATGAATGCGGCTGTCTCTAATGCATAACCCCAAAACGATAGTGGTAAATTGGTAAGAGACATCATAGAACGCACCATATCCAATAAAGTATGGTTACGACGTTCGGACACACCATTACGCTGTGGTGTTCCAGGTGGCGTGAGTTGTGAAACAATTCCACATTGTTTTAAATGAAGGCCAAACTCGTAACTCAAATATTCACCTCCACGATCAGATCGTAGAAACTTTATTTTCTTGTTACGATGATTCTCTACTTCACTCTGAAATTCTTTGAACTTTTCAAATGTTTCAGATTTGTGTTTCATTAAGTAGATATACCCATATCTACTCAAATCATTTGTAAAGGTTAGAAAATAACGATACCCGCCGCGTGCCTCAACACTCATCGGACCGCATACATCGGTATGTATTATTGCCTATAAGTCATTAGCTCACTCCATTGTTCCGGAGAACAGAGTTTTAGTCATCTTGCCCATAAGGCATGGTTCGCAAGTATCAAATGATTCATAATCAAATGATTCCAAAAGTCCATCCGCATGGAGTTTCTTCATGCGCTTTACACCAATATGACCTAAACGGTAGTGCCACAAGTATGTTGCACTATCATTATCAACTTTTCATCTTTTGGCATCAATATTATGAATATGTGTATCACTACGATCGAGATTCAACAAGAATAGACCATTCATCAAGGCTGCATGACCATAAAAGATATTACTCATATAAATAGAACAACCATTATTCTCTGATTTAAATGAATAACCGTCTCGCAATAAACAAGATCCAGATATAATGTTCATGCTCAATGCTGGCAGCAAATAACAATTATTGAGCTCTAAAACTAATCCCGAAGGTAGATGTAGAGGTAGTGTGCCGACGGCGATCACATCGACCTTGGAACCATTCCCGACGTGCATCGCCACCTCGTCCTTAGCCAATCTTCGTTTACTCCGTAGCTCCTGTTTCGAGTTACAAATATGCGCAACCGAACCAGTATCAAATACTCAGGCGCTACTACGAGCATTAGTAAGGTAGACATCAATAACATGTATATCAAATATACCTTTGTTCACTTTGCCATCCTTCTTGTCCGCCAAGTATTTGGGGCAGTTCTGCTTCCAGTGACCATTCCCTTTGCAGTAGAAGCACTTAGTTTCAGGCTTGGGTCCAGCTTTGGGCTTCTTCCCAGGAGTGGCAACTTGCTTGCCATTATTCTTGAAGTTCCCCTTCTTTCCCTTGCCCTTTTTCTTGAAACTAGTGGTCTTGTTAACCATCAACACTTGATGCTCCTTCTTGATTTCTACCTTCGTAGCTTTGAGCATTGCGAAGAGCTCAGGAATTGTCTTGTCCATCCCTTGCATATTATAGTTCATCACAAAGCCTTCGTAGCTTGGTGGCAGTGATTGAAGAACTCTGTCAATAACACTATCATCTGGAAGATTAACTCCCAGCTGAGTCAAGTGATTATGATACCCAGACATTTTGAGTATGTGTTCACTGACAGAACTGTTCTCCTCCATCTTGCAGCTATAGAACTTGTTGGAGACTTCATATCTCTCAACTCGGGCATTTGCTTGAAATATTAACTTCAACTCCTGGAACATCTCATATGGTCCATGACGTTCAAAACGTCTTTGAAGTCCCGATTCTAAGCCGTAAAGCATGGCACACTGAACTATTGAGTAGTCATCAGATCGAGCTTGCTAGACATTCATAACATCAGCATCTGCTCCTGCAGCAGGCCTTTCATCTAGCGGTGCATCATGGACATAATTCTTCTGTGCAGCAATGAGGATAATCCTCAAGTTACGGACCCAGTCCGTGTAGTTGCTACCATCATCTTTCAACTTAGCTTTCTCTAGGAACGCATTAAAATTCAAGGGAACGGTAGCACGGGCCATTGATCTACAACATAGATATGCAAATACTATCAGGACTAAGTTCATGATAAATTAAGTTCAATTAATCAAATTACTTAAGAACTCCCACTTAGATAGACACCCCTCAAGTCATCTAAATGATACATGATCCAAATCAACTAAACCATGTCCGATCATCACGTGAGATGGAGTAGTCATCAATGGTGAACATCTCTATGCTGATCATATCTACTATATGATTCACGTTCGACCTTTCGGTCTCCAGTGTTTCGAGGCCATGTCTGTACATGCCAGGCTCGTCAAGTTTAACCTGAGTATTCCGCATGTGCAAAACTGTCTTGCACCCGTTGTATGTGAACGTAGAGTCTATCACACCCGATCATCACGTGGTGTCTCAACAAGATGAACTGTCGCAATGGTGCATACTCAAGGAGAACACTTACACCTTGAAATTTAATTAAGGGATCATCTTATAATGCTACCGCCGTACTAAGCAAAATAAGATGCATAAAAGATAAGCATCACATGAAATCAAAATTTGTGACATGATATGGCCATCATCATCTTGTGATTTTGATCTCCATCTCCAAAGCATCGTCATGATCTCCATCGTCACCGGCTCGACACCTTTGATCTCCATCGTAGCGTCGTGGTCGTCTCGCCAACTATTGCTTCTACAACTACCGCTAACGCATAGTGATAAAGTAAAGCAATTACATGGCGTTTGCATTTCATACAATAAAGAGACAACCATAAGGCTCCTGCCAGTTGCCGGTAACTTTTACAAAACATGATCATCTCATACAATAATGTATATCACATCATGTCTTGACCATATCACATCACAACATGCCATGCAAAAACAAGTTAGACGTCCTCTACTTTGTTGTTGCAAGTTTTACGTGGCTGCTACGGGCTTCTAGCAAGAACCGTTCTTACCTACGCATCAAAACCACAACGGTGTTTTGTCAAGTTTGCTGTTTTAACCTTCTTCAAGGACTGGCCGCAGTCAAATTCGATTCAACTAAAGTAGGACAAACAGACACCCACCAATCACCTTTATGCAAAACTAGTTGCATGTCTGTCGGTGGAACCGGTCTCATGTGCGTGGACATGTAAGGTTGGTCCGGGCTGCTTCATCCCACAATACCGCCAAATCAAAATAAGTCGTTGGTGGTAAGCAGTATGACTATCACCGCCCACAACTCTTTGTGTTCTACTCGTGCATATCATCTACGCATAGACCTGGCTCGGATACCACTGTTGGGAAACGTTGCATGGAAAACAAAAATTTTCTACGCACACGCAAGATCTATCAAGGAGATGCATAGAAACGAGAGGGGGAGAGTGTGTCTATGTACCCTCGTAGTCCGGAAGAGTTTCACAACGCGGTTGATGTAGTCGGACTTTCTTCGCGCTCCACCGATCGAGTACCAAACGTACGGCACCTCCGAGTTCTGCACACGTTCAGCTCGATGACATCCCTCGCCTTCTTGATCCATTAAGGTGTCGAGGTAGTAGATGAGTTCCGTCAGCACGACGGCGTGGTGATGGTGATGGTGATGTGATCTATGCAGGGCTTCGCCTAAGCACCGTGAGAATCTGACCGGGGGTGTAAACTGTGGAGGGGGCGCCGCACACGGCTAACAATTGATGTTGTGTGTTCTAGGCGCCCCCCTCCCCACATATATATAGGTGGGAGGGGAGGAGAGGCAGCCAGGGGGCGCCCCAAGTAGGCTGAATCCTACTTGGGGTCTTCCCCAATTCGGCCCCCCCTACCATAATTGCCGGAAGGAGAAAAGGGAAGAGGGAAGAAGAGAAGGAAGGGGGGCCGAACCCCCTCTTCTCCTTCTCCTATTTGGCCTCCTTTCATAGGGGGGCGCGCCACCCCTTGTGGGCTGGTGTGCTCCCCTCTCATGGCCCATATGGCCCATATCTTCTCCCCAGGGGTTCCGGTAACCCCTCCAGTACTCCGATAAATACCCGATACACTCCGGAACACTTCCGGTGTCCGAATACTATCATCCTATATATCAATCTTTACCTCTTGACCATTTCGAGACTCCTCATCATGTCTGTGATCTCATCCGGGACTCCAGACAACATTCGGTCACCAAATCACATAACTCATATAATACAATATCGGCATTGAACGTTAAGCGTGCGAACCCTACGGGTTCGAGAACTATGTAGACATGACCGAGACACCTCTTCGGCCAATAACCAATAGCGGAACCTGGATGCTCATATTGGTTCCTACATATTCTACGAAGATCTTTATCGGTCAAACCGTTATGACAACATACGTTATTCCCTTTGTCCATCGGTATGTTACTTGCCCGAGATTCAATCGTCGGTATCTTCATACCTAGTTCAATCTCGTTACTGGCAAGTCTCTTTACTCACGGGAGTGGCAAATTGCTTGCCATTCTTCTTGAAGTTCCCTTTCTTTCCCTTGCCCTTTTTCTTGAAACTAGTGGTCTTGTTAACCATCAACACTTGATGCTCCTTCTTGATTTCTACCTCCGCGGCCTTAAGCATTGCGAAGAGCTCGGGAATCGTTTTCATCATCCCTTGCATATTATAGTTCACCACGAAGCCTTTGTAGCTTGGTGGCAGTGACTGAAGAACTCTATCAATAACACTCTCAACTGGAAGATCAATTCTCAGCTGAGTCAAGTGGTTATGATACCCAGACATTTTGAGTATGTGTTCACTGACATAACTATTCTCCTCCATCTTGCAGCTATAGAACTTATAGGAGACTTCATATCTCTCAACTCGGACATTAGCTTGAAATATCAATTTCAGCTCTTGGAACATCTCATATGCTCCGTGATGTTCAAAACATCTTTGAAGTCCCGGTTCTAGGCCGTAAAGCATGGCACACTGTACTATCGAGTAGTCATCAGATCGAGTCTGCCAGACGTTCATAACATCTGCAGTAGCTCCTGCAGCAGGTCTGTCACCTAGCGGTGCACCAAGGACATAATTCTTCTGTGCAACAATGAGGATAATCCTCAAGTTACTAACCCAGTCCGTATAGTTGCTACCATCATCTTTCAACTTAGCTTTCTCTAGGAACGCATTAAAATTCAGGGGAACGGTAGCACGGGCCATTGATCTACATCATAGATATGCAAAACTATTAAGAGTAAGTTCATGATAAATTAAGTTCAATTAATCAAATTACTAATGAACTCCCACTTAAATAAACATCCCTCAAGTTATCTAAGTGATACATGATCCAAATCAACTAACCCATGTCCGATCATCATGTGAGATGGGGTAGTCATCAATGGTGAACATCTCTATGTTGATCATATCTACTATATGACTCACGTTTGACCTTTCGGTCTTCAATGTTCCGAGACCATGTCTATACATGCTAGGCTCGTCAAGTTTAACCCAAGTATTCTGCATGTGCAAAACTGTCTTACACCCGTTGTATGTGAACGTAGAGTCTATCACACCCGATCATCATGAGGTGCTTCAAAACGACGAACTTTGGCAACGGTGCATACTCGGGAGAATACTTTTATCTTGAATTAGTGAAGGGATCATCTTATAATGCTACCGCCGTTCTAAGCAAAATAAGATGCATAAAGGATAAACATCACATGCAATCAAAATATGTGACATGATATGGCCATCATCATCTTGTGCTTTTGATCTCCATCTCCAAAGCATCGTCATGATCTCCACCGTCACCGGCTTGACACCTTGATCTCTATCGTTGCGTTGGGGTCGTCTCACCAACTATTGCTTCTACAACTATTGCTAACGCATAGCGATAAAGTAAAGCAATTACATGGCGCTTGCATTTCATACAATAATTAAGAGACAACCCTAAGGCTCCTGCCGGTTGTCGATATTACAAAACATGATCATCTCATACATCAACATATATCACATCATATCTTGACCATATCACATCACAACATGCCCTGCAAAACAAGTTAGACGTCCTCTACTTTGTTGTTGCAAGTTTTACGTGGCTGCTACGGGCTTCTAGCACCCCCCCCCCCCCCCCCCCCCCCCCCCCCCCCCCCCCCCCCCCCCCCCCCCCCCCCCCCCCCCCACCACAACGGTGATTTATCAAGTTTGTTGTTTTAACCTTCTTCAAGGACCGGCTGTAGTCAAATTCGATTCAACTAAAGTAGGAGAAACAGACACCCACCAGCCACCTTTATGCAAAACAAATTGCATGTCAGTCGGTGGAACCAGTCTCATGTGCGTGGACATGTAAGGTTGGTCCGGGCCGCTTCATCCCACAATACCGGCGAATCAAAATAAGACGTTGGTGGTAAGCAGTATGACTATCATCGCCCACAACTCTTTGTGTTCTACTCATGCATATCATCTACGCATAGACCTGGCTCTGATGCCACTGTTGGGAAACGTTGCATGGAAAACAAAAAAATTCTACGCACACGCAAGATCTATCCATGGAGATGCATAGCAACGAGAGGGGAGAGTGTGTGTACGTACCCTCGTAGACCGTAAGCGGAAGCTTTTAGTAACGCGGTTGATGTAGTCGAACTTCTTTGTGATCCAACCGATCGAGTACCGAACGTACGTCACCTCCGTGTTCAGCACACGTTCAGCTCGGTGACGTCCTCGCCTTCTTGATCCATCAAGACGGTGAAGTAGTGGATGAGTTCCGGCAGCACGACGGCGTGGTGACGGTGGTGGTGATGCTATCTCCGCAGGGCTTCGCCTAAGCACTACGAAAATATGACCGAGGGATAAAACTGTCCCCCCCCCCCCCCCCCCCCCCCCCCCCCCCCCCCCCCCCCCCCCCCCCCCCCCCCCCCCCCCCCCCCCCCCCCCCCCCCCCCCCCCCCCCCCCCCCCCCCCCCCCCCCCCCCCCCCCCCCCCCCCCCCCCCCCCCCCCCCCCCCCCCCCCCCCCCCCCCCCCCCCCCCCCCCCCCCCCCCCCCCCCCCCCCCCCCCCCCCCCCCCCCCCCCCCCCCCCCCCCCCCCCCCCCCCCCCCCCCCCCCCCCCCCCCCCCCCCCCCCCCCCCCCCCCCCCCCCCCCCCCCCCCCCCCCCCCCCCCCCCCCCCCCCCCCCCCCCCCCCCCCCCCCCCCCCCCCCCCCCCCCCCCCCCCCCCCCCCCCCCCCCCCCCCCCCCCCCCCCCCCCCCCCCCCCCCCCCCCCCCCCCCCCCCCCCCCCCCCCCCCCCCCCCCCCCCCCCCCCCCCCCCCCCCCCCCCCCCCCCCCCCCCCCCCCCCCCCCCCCCCCCCCCCCCCCCCCCCCCCCCCCCCCCCCCCCCCCCCCCCCCCCCCCCCCCCCCCCCCCCCCCCCCCCCCCCCCCCCCCCCCCCCCCCCCCCCCCCCCCCCCCCCCCCCCCCCCCCCCCCCCCCCCCCCCCCCCCCCCCCCCCCCCCCCCCCCCCCCCCCCCCCCCCCCCCCCCCCCCCCCCCCCCCCCCCCCCCCCCCCCCCCCCCCCCCCCCCCCCCCCCCCCCCCCCCCCCCCCCCCCCCCCCCCCCCCCCCCCCCCCCCCCCCCCCCCCCCCCCCCCCCCCCCCCCCCCCCCCCCCCCCCCCCCCCCCCCCCCCCCCCCCCCCCCCCCCCCCCCCCCCCCCCCCCCCCCCCCCCCCCCCCCCCCCCCCCCCCCCCCCCCCCCCCCCCCCCCCCCCCCCCCCCCCCCCCCCCCCCCCCCCCCCCCCCCCCCCCCCCCCCCCCCCCCCCCCCCCCCCCCCCCCCCCCCCCCCCCCCCCCCCCCCCCCCCCCCCCCCCCCCCCCCCCCCCCCCCCCCCCCCCCCCCCCCCCCCCCCCCCCCCCCCCCCCCCCCCCCCCCCCCCCCCCCCCCCCCCCCCCCCCCCCCCCCCCCCCCCCCCCCCCCCCCCCCCCCCCCCCCCCCCCCCCCCCCCCCCCCCCCCCCCCCCCCCCCCCCCCCCCCCCCCCCCCCCCCCCCCCCCCTGTGGGCTGGTGTGTTCCCCCCTTGGCCCATATGGCCCATTAACCTCCCGGGGGTTCCCGGAACCCCTTCCGATGATCCGATGACTACCCGTTACCTCCCGAAACTCTTCCGGTGTCCAAATAGCATCATCCTATATATCAATCTTTACCTTTGAACCATTCCGGAGCTCCTCGTCATGTCCATGATCTCATTCGAGACTCCGAACAACATTCGGTCACCAAATCATATAACTCATATAACACTATATCGTCAACAAACGTTAAGCGTGCGGACCCTACGGGTTCGAGAACTATGTAGACATGACTGAGACACCTCTCCGGTCAATAACCAATAGCGGAACCTGGATGCCCATATTAGTTCCTACATATCATGAATATCTTTGTTGGTAAAACCTTATGACAACATACGTAATTCCCTTTGTCTATCGGTATGTTACTTGCCCGAGATTCGATCATCGGTATCTTCATACCTAGTTCAATCTTGTTACCGGCAAGTCTCTTTACTCGTTCCATAATACATCATCTTGCAACTAACTCCTTAGTCACTTTGCTTGCAAGCTTCTTGTGATGTGTATTACCGAGAGGGCCCAGAGATACCTCTCCGATACACAGAGTGACAAATCCTAATCTCGATCTATGCCAACTCAACAAACACCTTCAGAGATACCTGTAGAGCATCTTTATTATCACCCAGTTACGTTGTGACGTCTGATAGCACACAAGGTATTCCTTCGGTATCTGGGAGTTGCATGATCTCATAGTCGAATGAATATGTATTTGACATTAAGAAAGCAATAGCAATAAACTGAACGATCATGTGCTAAGCTATTGGATGGGTCTTGTCCATCACATCATTCTCCTTATGATGTGATCCCGTTATCAAGTGACAACACATTTCTATGGTTAGGAAACCTTAACCATCTTTGATCAACAAGCTAGTCTAGTAGAGGCTTACTAGGGACACGGTATTTGTTTATGTATCCACACATGTATTTAAGTTTTCGGTCAATACGATTCTAGCATGAATAATAAACCTTTATCATGAATAAGGAAATATAATAATAACAACTTTATTATTGCCTCTAGGGCATATTTCCATCACTAAACACTTTCATAGAATTGTGTGATATGCAAAAGAAAAAGATGTGGACAATGATATTGTGAAGTTGAAATTATTTCCTTTCTCCTTGTGGGATAGTGCAAAAATTTGGTTTTCATCTTTGCCTCACAATAGTATTAATTCTTGGGATAAGTGCAAAGATGCTTTTATTACTAAGTATTTTCCGCCCGCGAAAATTATTTCCCTTAGAAAT